>VZRN01003889.1:2291720-2323529 GCA_013397935.1 Dasyornis broadbenti | reverse complement strand
ATTCCGAGAACAGAGTTGTGTGCTGCCCTCAGGCTGTGCTGCCCCACCTTGGCATCCACTCTGTGGCAAGGCCAGAGGCCAAGCTCTGCAACTCTCCCAAGCACATAGAGCTCAACAGCATCAAACACTTAGGAGAGCACAATTTGGTCAAAAATTAGGCAAAATATTTAAGCGGATCATTTGACACACCAAGACAAGAGAGGGACTCCTGAAAAGTAACGAAAGGTTGTGAAATTGCTAAGAAATTAAGTTGTTTGAATCATTGTTCCAGCTTTATTTTAAAAAGGTATAAATTCATTTCAGTTCTTAGCGGATCTCAAGCTGCCAATTTCTGAGCTTTCACAGCCTTTGATGTGATTCCAACTTTCAGTGATGTAAGTGGATTATATTTTCCTTAATTCTGAAGAGGCCGTTTCTCTCCCAGCCCCCTCCAGAAAAACATCGCAGCAATCAGACTCTAACCAATCACTGACTTTGGCTCATTGTGAATATTAACCCACTCTCTGCAGTCGCCTATTTGTCATATGCTTCTTTTGAGATTTGAGTATAAAGGGAAGATACCAGTGGTAAACCTCTATTTTAAATAACAATGATCCTAAAACACACAATGGACCTTGCAATCCAGTTTCAAACTGCACACATAAAGAACAGTTAATCCATCCTTTAAATACAGCCAACTTTGGGGCGGAATATGGTAGATTTTTAGCATACAGAGCCACAAAACACAATTTGGGCTGCAGCATGAGGAATAGTTTATCCAGCAAAAAGCAAAAGGGAAATGTAGACAGGAAGAATGCAATTATACACCTGGACTTAAACCAAGACACCTGAACTGACATTTCTAGTCTAGCTGAAACAGCCCTAGAACCCTTAAATCAGGGCAAACAGTCAGGACTATGCACCTTGTGCAGTGGCAAAGACTTCCAGGGATACCAGGTCCATCCTGTGGATGTGGATAAGCTGGATCCCTGCAGGTTTGGAGGAAGACATCTGTCTATTAAACTATCAGTGTTACAGCCTGTACAATTCTAGCATAATAATACCTCTGGCAAGAATAATACACCATGTGAAAATTGCTGAAATCACTTCTCAGACAAGTGTGGCTGAACATATTGATGTATATCTCGGATCAAAAATAATACAGCCTTTAACAAAGAGTTGCAATGACAAACTTTGTGGTTTTGCATTTCTGGACAGGTTGTACTTCCTTATGGGGCATTCAGCACCTTTTAAATTACAGTTGTAACCGATGTCCTGAAGGTTCTGGTGAAGCACCCAGGAGCAGGGAGATGCAGAAAGATTTCTATGGGCACTAGGGAAGAATGACTATTCTGTGACAGGGCTTTAGAGGCATGGACATACATCCCTTTCTGGTGACTGTCACACACTGTCTTGTACCATAGGCGGGAACTTGGCTATTGTACAACCTAAAAAGTGGTTTAATTTAACAGTGCAACAGACTCTTACAGAACAGACCATCTCCTTTGCCTTGCATAGCACTAAGCCTGTCCTGCTATGGCAGAGATGTGGAGAATTTGGGGAAATACTCCACTGACTTCTCCAGTATGGGCTTGCTTGCAGATGTGCTGAGGATCATCTGATGCTGCTCTGGCAGGTTTTATTTTTATGGTCTTTTCTATAAGCAGCATCTTTAGGTTTTCTGAATTAATTGCAATGTTGCTCTCAGAAGCAACACAGTGTTTTGTAAATTTGGGTGTTTGGCTGTTATATATGCCTTATCAGAAGGTTTTTATGTGCAATCATAACCAATCTCATTACTTGAGACTCACTAGTGATTCTTCTTTGATTGATATCCTTAGGCAAATTCAGCACACAAGCTGTGAAACTGATACTGCTATAATAAATATGTGCCTAATATTGGGGGTGGCTGTGAATTTGCTGTAAGGAAAATATTTTCTCTGCATAAGCATTTAATGAAAGGACTCAAAGGTTGAACAGAGAGAATTAAGTTGCATACTCCAGACCTAACTTTTACAGAGAATTGAAATCTGAAGTTTTGTGTTGAATATGTGTTCAGCAGTTGATTTCAGGATGTTTTCCCTCTAGGAAAATTGTTTAATCTAACATCCAATATGCACTAGATGGCTCTATTTTACAGTGTGTGGAGCTGTCATTTGTCCTGCAACTGAGTTTTTGTCTCTATGGGGAAAGTCAGTGCTTGGATAGTTGCTACACTTGAAATACTGATAAACAAACATCTTTCACAGGATCTGATTGCTGTTGTTTAATATACATATGGGCTCAAAACAAAATACTGAAACAACACTTGGTTAGGGATTTTGGCCTGGAATCTGGAAACAAGGTCCACAGCGAAAGCTTTAAATTACAACAACTAAACCAAAATCAACTAACATTTTAGGAGATTTATGCAGGCCTTGAATCCTTGCAAGCCTCCTTAGCCCCTTCTCTGAGCAGTCCTGGAAGCCATGCAGGAGCCTGGCACCAGACACAAGGGAACCTCATAAACATGCATATAATACCCATATACACTTGGACACTAACTCATTGTCATCGCCAGACCCTGGATTTGACCTAAAATATACAGCATAAACATGCCCTGCCTGACTTTGTAACCTCATCATTCTCATCTGTGAAATGAGGATTTCTCCTTCCCCGCCCCCCCCCCCCCAATCTTATTGGATTAGGCTGTAAATCATAGCTATGCTCAAGTTTCCCTGTTTTTGGCTGGGGCCTCAAGGCTGCTATTACTATGAATAATGCTATGTCTTCATAATGTATTATAGTCCCAAAATAGCAATGAACTATGTAGGAAACCGTGTCCCAGGATAATACCAGTATGGTTTTTACAGTCCAAGTGGATCTTAATTTGAATAATATTAAAGTTCCCCTTGCAGAATAGCAGACATCAGTTGTTTAAATATAGGTGTTACACTGTATACACCTGAAACTAGAATGTCTCTGAGTTGCTTATTACTCTGTTGCACACACTTACTGCTAATGTCACTTACGGGACTGTGAGAGGATGAAAGTGAGATCCAGCTATTTGATTTTTTTTTTTTTCCCTGTGGCACAGAAAAGCCTTTGGAGGCTCTGGTTTGCCAGGTCACATTCATTTGCAGTCCTTCTAGGGTTTGAAACTGGCAGCCCAACAGTGGCGGACAAAGGCAGTAATGCAGTGAGCCACCAAAGCACTCTTGAGAGACAGTTCACAAGTATTTCTGAGGGCACCAAGATTTGTCTTTCCTCTCACAAAAGCGTTTCAACAGGGTTTTGTTCTCTAGGTGGCACAAATGCATAAGAGATTGGTTTGGAAAAGTTTTCTCCACAGTTTTACTGTTAGTGTTGTAAATGTGTCCAGGGTAATTTTGAACATGTTTCAAGAGTGATTTAGGCTCTAAAGTTGATTTTTGAAGAAAGACCCATAGTGATATGTTCACTGGGGAGAAGTCAGTGCACTGAGGCTTAGGCATCTGAGCCTTGCTTCTCTCGACTGCATTGATGTCCTCTATGATGAACTGGTTGTATCAAAGACCCCCTTCCCTTCTTGTCTTCTTCTTTTTGCATAAAAAAATTAATACTGAAAAAATTCCCATCAATTCCAATCATGGAGGAGAGAAAATGAAGAAAGACCCTAACTGGGTAACAAGAAGAGTATAAACGGGACAACATTAGTGGAAATACCAGCAGATGAATGAGATGGTAGCCATGTCCTTCCTCACCTACGGTTTAGCTGGATGGAGGAAGCAGAGACAAAGTCAGTGGCACAAAAATGGGGACTGACCTGTCTTTCTGCTATCCACGAGCCACACAGCTTCCCTCAGAGCTGGAAGCATTAGTCTGGAGATGTGAACTTAAAAGACTTAATTTGAAGCTCCTTTTCTGTCTTGTCAGTACAGGTGGGCTTCATACATGTTCTTTTAGAAAGTACTAGAATAAATCCTAAAAGATCTGTGTGCTCTACTTCTTTCTCTAAGGATTTGTTTTACTGCTTAAGATTTCCACAATTCCACTACACACACACACACACACACACACACACATATATAAATATATATGCTTCATAAAGTCTTTTTGTTAAGGGATAATCAACTCTTGGGTTTCTCTCCCTATCTCCACTGCTTAACCCTGAAGATAATAGAAATGATGTGATTTCACGGTCAAGGGTGAATACAAGACCTGCCGCCCCATGAGGTTTGTGCTGTGAATCAGGAGGGAGCAGGCAGTGGCAGAAAGCCACCACAACCATTAAAATGCAAGTGGAATACTGAAGGTAGGGAGGGCTCAGGCTTTGAAAGCGAGTAACTTAAACATTTTCTTTCCAAACATCTGTAAATTGTTAGTCTGATTTATTTTGAATTAAAAATCATTTTTAGCAGACTGACAGCTTATTTTAATTTTCAGCCATTAGACTTTTCAGATGTTTGAATTGCATGCTGTGCCATTGCCTTTGATGCCAGAGAAAGGTGCCCCTGCTCATCAGGTATACTCGGGTCCTTTACCAACAAAGGCTGGTTCTTTTCTTCCTCTGTGTACACTCTGATCAAATCTTTCAGGCTGTCTACTACACCTGTTGAAACTCTGATACCATTTTCAGTCCTGTTGGAAACAGCCCTGTGCTCACGTCCTAGGCCAGTCAGATGAAGCAGTGTCTTGGTTAAAAGTGATGTTGCCAAACATTATAACAAATATGAGATGTCAATGTCTCTGCATGGAGAAAGCCAACATAAAAGAATTCAAGACTTGAAGCATCCCTTTTCCCACTCTTTTCCCTCCAGTGTAGTCATTTTCCTTTTGTTACAGTGGTTATTGTTTGTTCAGTGAAATTACTCATTCTCTCCAGAAATCCAAAACTCAACTCGTCTAAGCATTTTTATCCCTAATTTCAAGAAGAACTATGGAAGAGAAAAAAAAGTGTTAGATTATATCTCAATCATTCACTTTGGTAGCCAGTACTGACTGGAGTTCAAACAAATGCCTGTGATCCTGAGCTTGGTGCTCTGACAACTGAAACAGCTGGATTTGTTACTTGTTTTTTCATCTACAGCAGAGTAAGGACTTCCAGGTTGTTCAGATCTGTGCCTTGTCAAGATCTTTCTAGAAGATACATCTAACCCTTAAACTTGGTAAAAATTTAAATCTAAATTTAAACTGACTCATTTCTACCTAAAATCGTATGAGGTAAAAGAAGAGTTAAGTGTTTCTACAGATGATAATGTTCAGCATCAAATGATCTACCTATGCAAAATATTTAAATAATCTCATATTGGCTGCATTTTCTTTGTTTTCAGGCCCACACCATAGGATTTAACACTATTTTATCCTATGAAATTCTTCCTTGCAAATCTTCTAGGTTTGCTCAAAAGCAGTAGCAAGCTCAGCTGACCTTTTAGATGAATGAATTATTTTGACAGGCTCCAGAATTCACTCATCTCTAATAAAAGTCTGACTGCCCTACAACTGAACCCAATATGCATTGTGGCAATGACACCACAGGGTGTTTAATTTTTCTGATGCCTCCTCTTAATATCTTAGTATTAATGACAGAGACAAATTTTCTGTTGATTGTGGCCAGCACATAGCAAACATACCTCCCAGTACATGAGTTGACCTCTGAATGGTGTTAGGTTTGGACATTACAGTAACAAGATAAATTAATGTTTCTAGCTTCAGGCCTCCATTCTGCAGACTTCCCTAGGTGCTTGAACTTGTAAACAATATGGGCTCTGCACTTGCATGTGTTTCATCACAAGTAGTATGATGAGCATCTTGCTGTGTCTGGGGAAGTACTTGGTTAATGTGTAAGACAGAAAAAAATTCTTCCTCCATCTCCTTTGAAAGTTTGACAAAATATATACTAACAGATTCCTTAGCAATCCTCCAAGGCAATGGGTATCCCAGTGCTTTCCCAGACCTACCCCTGTTCTCCCTTGTTGTGACAGGTCCTAAGCCATAGAACTGATGAAATACTTCTACCTAACACAAATATAACAAGTCCAGGATAAACTCAAAGGAAATCCACACAAAAAATCTAGTGAAAGAAATGTGCGAACAGAGATTGAAAATGTGTCTGTATGTTTAAATTCTTAATTAAACATTTGTACAATGTTCTGGGGGTCCTTAGCTTTGAGGATTCTGAGATATTTCTTTTCATAGGAAGTGTTTAATGACTAGGTATAAAAAAAAAGCATTGGAAGCCCTCATCCAGCCTGAAAATTTTAGTTCTGAATAACTTTTGTACAGAAGTTGGACTGAATATTTTGCATCATCAAGTTTTGCAGTGTTATTTCCGTTTCCATTATTCCCCCACTGCAAGATACTTCAGTAGCTTTTTTATAGTCCTCTTTCTTATACCTTTTCTGCTGTTATTGTGTGGAGGTTTTTCTGTTTGGTTGTTGTTGCTTGGTTTTTTGTTTCATTTTTGTTTTATTTTGTTTTGTTTTGTTTTCTCTGACCTTTCTAGAAGCTCAGAGTTTCAGAGTTTGACTTACGCACAGTTATGGCTGAAGTGTGGTACGGATATGAAGCAAATAATGCAGCTTTATAAGCTACCAACTGCTTAATGAAACTGTGCCTTTGCAGTAACTGGTGGAGGAGAAGCACCTCATTAAATCAGAGGGAATCCAAGAAGTTTCTCAGGGAGCATGAGTGACTTTCCAACATCTTAAGCAGCTGGCTTTTCCTTCCCCTCGTCCTCCTATTAGCCAGTCCCCAGTAATGTTCTCGCTAGGGATGCGAGATGATCTGATGCACTGACAAGACCGTGTAACTTTTAGGGAAGCCCATGGTAGTTGCTGCAATTTCTTCTTCCAGCTTAACTAATGGCTTGTGAAGTTGGAAATCCATGTCTTGAGTGTGATGGACTTTGTTTGGAAATTGATCCCAGTAGATAATTCTTTTAAAAGAGTGCCTAGAGATTAGACATGTCCAGGGAAACCTATTTAAAGCAAGGCTCATCTTAACATTCAGGGTCAACAGAGAGATGTGAGAAAGAATCGTTACAGGATAAAAGACTCATGTATATTAAACTATGTGTGCACAGTCATGCTGAATGGTTTTCAAAGCCTTCTTCTTCCTCTTTTTTTTTTTTTTTTTTTAAATTGATACATCATTCTTTGAGCTGTCTTTGCAAGCTGTCTTTCCCATGGCACTTGGCCAAGAAGGAGGACACAGAACTACCCTATAATGGGAATCTCAGAGGAAAAGGTCAGTCATTTTCAGCCCACAAAAGAGGACTTATCAATCAGTTGTCAGACCATGAAACCAGAGCATCCAATATTAAAGAAGTCTGAAACAGATCACCGTAAACACCTCACAGCTCTTTTGTAGCAAGTGCAAGGAGGACATGGGAGGGAATGAGTGAGCTGTTTCTTCAGGTCTGGGAGAAAGTGTCATCGTTCAAAAATCTTTTGATAAACTGCCTTGCAGTTTCAGCAAAAATAGTACACCAAGACAACTGTCTGCAGGGGTAGGAATTTCAAATCACCAATGGGAGGGGATGCCTGCAGACAATGGAGAATAAGGAATGCAGCTAAAGGGTTTTGGAAGAGCTGTCTTCAGTCTCCTCTGTGCTGCTAATTGTTTAAATAACTGCTTTTCTGGTAGAAGTTTTTTTCCATGTATTTGTTCACAGTCTCACTACCAGTTGCACAAACCAAAAAGTGTCTGGGAATGGAGATATGAAGCAGTAGTTGCAGCCAGAAATAGCCAGAAGGCATTGGTGCACCAAAACTAGTACATAGTATGTAGGACTTTAATACAAGCTGGATAACTCAAATTGAAGATGCAAACAATAATGTGAATAATTAACTCTGGGGAGGTTCACATCTGTATCCGAAATGTTCCAGCTGCCCTCTCCATGTGTACAAAAGGCTGAACCATAGTGCTTGATCCAAGGAGACATATTCTGGGAAAATTCAAGGCAACATGTAATCTTCCTTACTGGCAACCATATTCTTAAAGAGAACAACAACAACAACAACAAAAAGCAGAAAGGAACTCTAATAGTATTATGGACATTTGTGGTTTTAATATGGACTCTATGTGTACAGTTCTTTTAAAAGAAAATGGTTAAAGTGGAGATGTAGAGAAATGCTAAACCTAAATCAGAGGGAGTCTTAAAATCCAGTTAGGTAGGTGTTGTAATACACATTGCTCTGTTAAGGGCAGTTAGCCCTAAATTTGCTATATGTGTGTTTGTACATAAGCATTTATTTCTTTATTTATATTTAGAAGAGAGGGCTGTTGGCTGGAGTCAGGCCTTGCATGACTTCATTCAGGATACCATTTCCTGGGTTCATTAGGGATTATTTTAGTCTTATAACACCTAATATTAATTTGGATTTAGACAACAAATAGAAAGCTGATACTATCTTAGATTCTGGTCTCATTTTTTGAAAGTATCTGTTAATGGTCAAAGTAGAAGGGTTTGGGTTAATCCAGAGATGGACTCAAGATGTTGCCAGCCTTGAGTCTGGACACACATTTAAAAGCTCAAGTGTGAGGTGGGTGGAGGGCTACTTGGACCATTATAAATATTTCAAGATGATGAATAAACAAAGGATAGATATTTTGATTTCATTCCATTTCTGTTATCAGCTGCCAATTTTTTACAGTCCCCACCCTAACTTTTAAGGCTAAAGCCAGACTACAGAACCGTTGTAAATCTCCTCCTGAAACTCTCAGCTATGACAATTATTAGATTGAATCAATTTGCAGTGCTGAGCAACAACATCTTCTTTCGCTACAGCTGAAAATGTTCACTTGTCATTGCTCATCCAGGTAACATACTTAAAGTGTTCTTGAAGTGAACACCAGATCTGACTGCCTCTTGTAGCTGATAGGCATTGCACTGCACAGGAGAATTTGATGAAGAGGGAAATCCATTTGAGGACCTTTTTGTGCTGAGTTGCAGTGGGCTGAGATGTGCTTCTTGCTCATCTCCAATGCTGCTTTGGGATGATCAACCATGGCCATCTTGTCACAGAAACCTCTGCATAGTGTTTCTTACTAACATTGCCCCTGCCTAAGCCAATAGTGAAATTTTAGGAACAGTTCTTGCTAGTAAACCATCCATGTGCCCTCCTGGAGAGGAGCCACACCCCAAAATCTGCTGAAAAACCAAAAGAGAAAGAGAGAAAAAGAGAGACAGAGAGAGAGAAAGAATAGAAAAGAAGCGGAGAATGCAAAAAGTTTTCACAAGTGTTTCGGATTTCTGGGCTGTATGTGTCTGTATTTCAGGCATGTGTCTCTGTTGATTTGCAGTCAGGGGAAAGCAACCAGATGTGAACTGGGAGTGCTGTGGCTGTGTTAGGGCAGTGCTGAACCTGGGCAGTCTGAAGCTGGCTCTCAGCAGGGCTTGTGCTCACTGCTGGGCTAACCATGATGGTGAGATTTTGTATTTGGGGCTGTCAGGCTTGGAGAGCACAAGCAGAGTCACCTTAGTTCAGTCCAGAAAACAAGATGCAGTTATGTCCTTGTGCTGGTATCTTTCTGTCACTAGTAGTGCTGAATTTATAACCTGGTCATACAGTAACGCAGACAGACATGCTGATTTTTTTTATATCCATGAGGGTCCAGGGCCTGTATGAAGACCATCCATGAGTGAAAGGTAACGTAGAACTCAAAATTTTGTTCTGCAGAAAGAGAACACCCCTTGTCTGTAATGTCAAATGTTATTTGTGTAAGTGAATTGTATTCAGTATAATTGAAGAATAATGAAGAGAAACAGAAAATGGAGTACAATTCTGGAAAATACCTCAATAATGCAGTTAAACTTGCTATATACACACACCTTTGCACATACCCTTTATCTGCTGTTACACACACCTTTCCCTGCTCTTTAGCTCACTGCCTTCAGTCTGGAAGAGGAGTTAGTGTGTCATCAGTGTAATAAGTCCTAAATATATAGGGCTATGAAGGTGGTGTTAAAGGTCTTTCCCTCTTACTCTAGGGTACATTTGGGACCATTTTTAGACTACTTTTTTCTAGCATGTTTTAATAGTTGAATCTTTTTCATTAGTCTACACCTCCACATTACACCCAGATTTGCTGTTGGAGCATCTGCATCTATTAGAGACCTGGTTTTGTTCACTCTATTCACCTGAATAGCAGTTTTATACATTCTTTGAGTCTGCAATTTTTTGATTAGTGAGATAATTGCCTTCCTAGAGCCTCCAGTGCTGTCTTGTGCCCTCTCTCTGGTCATGCAATGCCTGTACTCCTCTCTACCATGACCTGTGTCCTCACTCTCAAGCCTTCTGCTGTCATACCTTGCCTTTACACCTAAACTATCTTGTTATTCTAAACTACTTAAGTCTACTTCATTCATTAGTACAGATGAGCTGCTTGTTACAGCTGACTCTATAAAAATTATGGCTGTACAAGATAATTACCCAAAGATAAGGAAATAAAATAGATAAAGCAATCACCACATGGTCAATCAAAAATATTTTTACAAGCGGATAAAGCTAAAAAAAAGCTCAATGCAAGCTGAGACAAGTCTAGACAAGGCTTGAACAGTTAGTAGAAAGTCTGTAGTCTTTTACTAGCCATAGCAATCCTGTATTTACCGTTTCATGGACAGGAGTGAGAGGTGACTGGTAGTGCCTCTGACTGCACTTTTAAGGTCTTTGGCCAGCTTTGAGGAAGAGGAACTTCAGTTACCTGATGACTGCATCCTCTGCTGTTTTCTAAAGGGTCCCTGCATTTCCAGGAGAGTCTTCCAGCCATCCATAACCTCATGGGCTATGCGGCATGAGGTGGTGCCGCTCACTGCTGTGAGAATATGAGAATTCAGGCTTTCTTGTTCCAAAACATTCAATTATTGTGAACAGTAATGAATCAGTTGGTATTTGCTGTTAGCAGCAAAAGGCCTCTTGCAAATGACTCATTCCATAAGTTAAAGGATATTTTTCAGACACAGGCATGCATGTAATTGGCATAAAGCACTGGAGAACTGTGTCCAGGTTGTGTACAAATCTATAAATGTGCAGGAATCAGGTTTTTCATCTGTAGGTACATATTAGTTCATAATGTAGGGAAATAGTGGGATCTGTGTGGGGGGTAGGCTTTTATTTTATTTTGTTTTGTTATTCTATTTTTCATTTTCCAGATGTTTTGAGATGGCAATTAGTTTGCACAATTCCTAGGAAATATCCCACTTGCACAAGGAAAGAATAACATGTGGTAGCCTCTGCATGCTCCAGCTGGGCGGCCAGAATTTTTCTCCTTTTTCTTGCTTCTTTCTCAGGTGTGTGGCTATTTTTCATATCCAGGGCAGTTCTATTTCTCTGCTCAGTCAGGTGCTCAACCATTTTGCCTAATTATATTTGATGTTTCACTCATAGTATTATGCTCTTCTTCAGAGGAAATGAAAAGCAGATTGTGTCCTTGGCAGAAAAAAATAACAAATGTGCTGCACTGAATAGCTGTTAGATGAAAAAGGGCCACAATCTGCCTGCATGCCAGCCTGTGCTAAAGACACTCTGACAGACAGAAGGCTGTTCTGAGAACTACTCCCTGCTCCCTTCATGTCTAAAAGTGCTCTGAAGAAAACTTAAGATTTCTTTGTAGAGATGGAATTGTGGGTATCTGATTAGGCAGAAGGTATTGAAGAATTTCCAGTTGAATTTTAAAAATTGTTTCAGTGAAATTTCATTAAAAGGAATAATAATTATAATAATAAATTGCTGTGCTTCAATGAAGTTAAAAGACAACATTTAGTTATCTGGACACACACATTTTTATTTTGGATTTATTTTTTTTGAGTAAAATTTTAATTATGTATTTGGCTTCTTGTATTTAAAAAATAATTAATCTCTCCCTCTGAAAGCAAATATATGTATATAGGCAAATCAAAATATATTTAAAAATTAAAATACAGTTACATGTTTTGTCTTTCAAAACAGGATATTTTAATGAACTTGAATTTTTTTCTTTTTTTGTTGGGTGTTTTGCCTCAGAGAAACATTGTAGATTTTGTCTTCTTTAATGCTGGATGTAATTCCCCCTGCCCTTCTGAACTGAGACTCTAGTATTTGGATAGTTTTGTGACTGTAACTGTACCTATGGCATCTTTACAGGTTACTTACACATTTCATAAATTATTTCAGATTCTTCTTATTCACTTCATCAAGAAGCTTTTTATTGACTGTGCATTAAAGTAGGTGAATGTTCATGACTTTTTGTAGAGAAGCCACAAGTCCAACATTTGATTTACTTTCTTTAACATTTGCAGACACTGACTATTAGATCAGAGTCACAAAAACGGAAGAATGAGCGGAAAAGACTGTGACAAAAAGTACTTACCTCAACTTTACATAATTCCGTCCCATTCCATTCCATTCCATTCCATTCCATTCCATTCCATTCCATTCCATTCCACTCCATTCTTACCGTCAGGCTGCCTTGCAGGAATGAGAGGCCTGAGTGCCTTGGGGGACTTCGAGAGCTTTTTGTTCTGGGGAGAATCAAACATAAGGAAGCCAGAAATCCTTCACTGGTGCTCAGTGCAAACAATTCTACTCTAAAAATCCTTTGGTAGACTGGATTTGACAAAATCCTTTGAGCAACTCTTGCCATGAGGATCATTAGACAACCTAATTTTCTGCTACTTTTCTTCTTCTAATATTATAAAATTTCAGTGAGAAGCATGCAATGAGAAACTCAAGATGGTTGCATGTTCTGCTATTCATGTTGCTGAAGCAGATAATTTTCAAGTGACTTGTCATACACTTCTGCTCACAGCAGGCTCTGTTTGGCACCACAGCACATGTTAGGAATCACATTTCATATTCTAAGGAATCTGCAATGAGAGTTTGTAGAGGGCAAGCCCAAACAAAAGGTCCTGTGGAATTAGCCTAACTACTCCAGGAGAGGTGGTTGTGGAGAGCTGTAGTCAATCCCATTCCGAATGATTTCTCACTTTCCAAATCACTGCAGCCATACTGAGTTTCAAGACTATGTAATTCTTGGTCTATCTGTGATAGGTTTCTTTTTCTATGTTTTGCTTCTTTGTGTTAAGCATCTTACCTAACTAATTTTACCTGCTCTGCCAACTCACTACTCGAGACAGGATTATTCCTGTCTATCTAATTTTCCCTGTCTGATCTCCTAACCACAAATGTCTGCTCTATAAATTTTCTTTTTAATTGACTATTGAGCCATTTCTTTACTGCATCTGTGTAGATAGACTTCTGTTTTTTCCCTGAAGGTTGGGTGTGGCACTACCTTGCATTTTACCTTTCACTTACACAGACAAATTCTAGTATTTCACCATTACATTATACCACTGTGCAAATGAAAGACTCATAAGAATTGTCTATCCTTCCCTTGCCAGCCAGAAAGCAGTGTCAAGTATATTTTATTCCGGCTGCTGTTATCAGGGAGGCTCAGTCTCCAATTAGATCATGAATTTCAGCTTTGAATCATCTTTACTGCTCAGTGTTATTAGAAATATGAGGCAGGAATGTGTTTTTGTTTGTATGTGCAAGAAAATACTGGGTTATTGACTGGAAATGGCTCCTCTGACCTGGGATATCTCATCAAGACAAGCACTGATGAAAATGCCTTGGGACTGCCAACATCACCTCTGAGAGGAGGACACCAAAGTGCATCGTGGCAAGATAAAGTCTGGCTTAAACTCTGTCCTGGAGGAGTATGGACAGCTCTGATTCTATGGCCCTTAAGGGGCTGGCACAGTAACTCAGAATCAAAATATGATTCCTAATGGTTTTATTGAAAAGTTGTCTCCTATGTCTTTCTGTCACATTTTCTGCCTGGCACTACTACTATTACCACTCTGTAGTCTTAATAGATTGCCCTTTCAGAATATGGAACTTGTATTTCCATCTCTTCATATCTTCTGGGGTTTGTAGGTGAGTTGCCAAGTTATGCCTAGAGACTTGAGACTGCACCAGTGCTGTTAGCTCCTCTTCCTCTCCAGCTTCTCTATTCCCTCTCCAGCTCTTGAATAACAAGATTGAGACCAGAACTGCAAAGGCACACGGAGTCTCCAAGCACCAGATGGATATGACAGTACAGGGACCTGCTAGGACAGAGCTAGTATTTGCCACTGTTCCATATTGCGTTAAAGGCAAGAAGAACAGTCTCCCATAATGCTGGAGAGAGGTAGCTAAGTTTTGGAAAGAAAAAACATTGGTTATATGTCGAGATTTTATGGTGTAAAGATTGTGTCCTACAAGCAGATTGCTTCTCCTCCATAGGATCTGCTCTAAGACCAGCTAGGCATAGCTGGTGAGACTTTACAACTAGTAAAAAAAGGATATGGAAAAGGAGTGAAAAGGAGGCAAGCACTGAAGTCTTAATTACAAGTGAGCAGAGCGTATGACATTCCAGACTTTTTTGTGTGTACTTATAATTATTAGCCTTGTTTGAAAGAGCAGCAGTAGGGACTAATTCTTAAGTTCTACTTCAACTTTCCTTTTGTCTTGTTT
Organism: Dasyornis broadbenti; assembly: GCA_013397935.1. NCBI lineage: Eukaryota > Metazoa > Chordata > Aves > Passeriformes > Dasyornithidae > Dasyornis > Dasyornis broadbenti. The sequence goes on along the minus strand of VZRN01003889.1, from coordinate 2,309,094 downwards.
TTTGTGTATTACTTTTTCAAGTTATTTTTTTAATGCAGTTAATCCATCTTAGAAAACAGCCTTTTAAACTGTGCTTTTTAGTGTTCCGAACAGCCCCTGCCTTCCTACCAGCACGAATTATGTTGACATATTCACACAGCTGAAGTTGGCATTTTGACACGTGTACACATCGTTTTCATCTGATTCCTGGGGATGACTTCAATGCTTGAGGTTTGTTTTAACACCCTAAAAAACCTCTGGCTTTGTGCAAGGCTGCATTCCTAAACAGTATACCAACTCTGAGGTTCAGCCAATGTTTACTTTGCAAAAGAAGTTTTTAATATCAAAAGTAAAACAGCCTTCCTACATTTCACGAAGATAGATGCTATTTGCCATTTTAAAAAATAGTGCAGTAATAATAACAATAATAATGATAGATAGAAAATTGCTGTTTCAGGGGAAGAGTCATAATTGCAGCTGAATCAGAGCTGTGGGCTGACAAACAGATAAGCCTGATGTGTTTTGCCTTGTCAGGCATGTGATTCTGAATACATCTTCTTGCTTTGCCCTTTATGAAAACAGGAGTGACTGGTGGTGAGGATATATTTCATTTTTATTGGAGAACTACCTAATATATTCAGCTTCAGGGGGAAACTGGCTATAATAGCACATACTGTCAGCTAGTGCAAGTCGAGATCTCTCTGGGGATGACCTAACTTTGTTGACTTATCAGCAAAGGTTGTGGCCCAGTACATCTGAAAGATGCTGATGACCCAGCAAGGTTGAGTTGACTTCAAGCTGTAAGAGAAGTGACTATTCCACTCTTGCCAGTGTGCTCACACTCATCCTTTGCTTTGGCAATAGCAATCATACAGCAAGATGATCTGGCTATAAAAACTCTACTTCTTTATTTTATTATTTCTTTTTTGGCTCCCATGGTCTCCTCTCAGCTGATTGGTCTGGTTGATTGCATGGCGACACTGTTGCTGCAGTTTGTTTAGAGATGTCAACAGGAATTCTCATGGGGCAAAGCCAAGGCACCCCTTTTTGAAGGCACCTCACAAATGGGCTTGAAACCCCTGTGAAAATGCTCCATTAGACAAAAAGTTGCAGAGTGAGACCTTGCTCTTGCTGAAATGAGCAGTAAAACTGTGTGGCAGGACTGAGCTCTTCCTGAATAAACCTCATGATACTATAATAAAAATGTCTATGTCATCTGTGTAAAATGCAAGTATGGAGGTTTTGAGGAGAACAAGAAACAGACACAACCCATTTATTTTATCATACAGTTCCCAATGCTGAGGGATTAAATCAATTATGGATAATATACATTCTGGAAAATAAAGCATGTGGCTTATGGAGCATGGGGAATGCCTTCATGAGCTGGAGAACCAGGAGTCAGGTGAGAATGGGGAAAACATCTTTCAGTATTTGTAGAATTATGATCTTCAAAAGCATGTGTTATTGAGAATAACATGCTCTAGCAGGAAAAAGGATCACTGGAAATATGGTTATGTTAAAGATGATTTTAAATTCAGGGACTGATGTGCTATTTTCCTGAATGTAAAAATCTGCTGGACTGTCAACTGTTCATTTTGGGAATCAAGAAGAAATCTTTCCAAAGCCATATGAGGATATATTAGTTTTACCCAGGGTGAACATGACATAAGCACACTTTCCTGCAAGAATGACCCTACTTATGTCTCCTGCTCAGCAATTTATCTGTTTTTATAATGATCCAAATAGATTCAAAGGGGAGGAGGGCTGATCCATTTGTTTTCTTCCCACACAAGATGTATTTCAAATGCTCTGCGCTTTCACAAAGGTTGTACAATCAATCTCATCCAAAGACGTGCAGCCCACAATATTTAGTCCTGACAACTGTGCCGACATGAAGAAAGAAGGTGCAGCTTTGTTGTTCTGAATCACTTCATGAAGACCAGCCAATCCAAACAGATTTTATTTGGGTGTAAGGCTCTTTTTGGTATTATTGCCAAGTCAGCTTCATGCTCAATTAAAAGCAAAACATGCTGAAGCCTAAACCTTTTAGCAATTCCAGATCTGCTAATGATGTCAGATTGGGCAGTTCCCCACCAAGGAGACACCATTTATTACAGAGGTTGACAACAGTGAGAGACGATGGTCTGCTGTCAAAGCTCTTTAGTGGGACACAGGAGAACTTAACTCTGTTTTCACCTTCCACATGCAACCTTTTTGTGACCTCATTGAAACCACTGCTCTCTACCTTGACATCATGGTACTTGGAGACTTTATGACATACTCACATGCTGGATGGTAGCTTCTGAAAAGAGTGGGTTAAATGCAGTGCAGGAAGCTTGTCATCGTTAGCAATCTGCTTTTGTAATTTAGAAACTAGTTTAATTCTGGGTTGTAAGTTTGAGTAAAACTTCCCTGGCTGTAATGCACTGAAAATTATCCAGTTCCACACACAGTGAAGTGAGACCCCCGAGATCAAGCGGACACGTGCCAGTTTCCTGGAGCCTTCCATTTCTCCTCTAGCACCTTCATTTAGGCAATTTGAACAGGAAGTCCTGAGAGTGTGTCTCAGTGCCAAATTGTCATTTTGACTGCAGTCTAATAGCCGTCTCTGATTGTCATTAATAACACCTTTGCAGGTTCTGCAATTGATAAAATTGGGAAAATGTAGTTGATGGCAATCAAAATCAGGAAGAAGGACAGTCTGTACCTTTTTCTGAACTTTTTAGGTTGCCCTAGAGAGTGCATTTCATGATTGTAAGGTTCCAATTGTCTCAGTGGGTGCCAGTCCCAAAAGAAGTGCTTGCCTTCACAACTGCTTTGGATAGCCAAGTCAATTTTTTCTCTAAAAATGTTAAAGCCTTCTGCCAAATGACTGTCTGAACAATTACACTTGAACCAAAAAATGGAAGGAAAAACCGTTGTGTCAGGTCAACTGGAAATGAAAGTTCCTACCCTTTTTTGGTGAGGTCAGTTCTCATCCATCACATTTCTATGATTAGATATTTATTCCATTCAAAATAAAACTCATCAAGACAGACATTCTTTCACTGGTAATAAATGTAGGTAAATATGTTCTCAAAATGTTACTTCAGTATGGAAAATTAATTCACTTAATTTTTGTCTTTTCTAAAATTATTACTTTTTTGGCTGCTCTCATGAAAATAAAGGCAACTCAGAAATTTCAGGAGGCAGTCTGTTGAGAAATCATAGTCTAAAGAAGAAGAGAATGAGATGAAAACATTATAATAGCAGGGAAGTTGTGCTTTCCCAATGTTCACTATCATTACACACTTGGGTGAATGTCTGTTTTCATGTGCAGAAGTAACTTTTTACAAAGAAAATTCCCCAAAACAGTAGGAACAGTATTTTATATAAGAATAAGATTGCTGAAGGGTAGGAAATACGGGGAGTTAGTCCTAGTTTAGGAAAGTATGTGACGCTGTCTTTTGCTTAATGGCAGAGCTCAGATTAATTGGAGCTTTCTGGATACTTTAGTTAGGTGTTTTTGGTTTGGTTTTGCTTTGTTTTGTTACTCTTTTCCTCCAAACTGGATGTAGATTTTCCCCTTTTGAAGGATTCTCTTAGATTTCCAGGCAGCTGCTGGATTTCCAGACAACATCAGGCAATGGCCAGCCTACTGCAGTTCCTGACTACAGTACACACAAGCCTTGGTATTAGACAGATGCACAAATGGATGAGTGATTTTATTTTTCTGTTTTCTTCATGGCTTGTGAGGAAGATCAACAAGCAACTACCTGGCATGTGTATAGCTCCTCCCTTGCCACTGAATGAGCTGATCTTCCTACCATTCCAGTTAATATTTTTGTGCTACTACTGACTGAGTGAATTATTAAAGTCGGTAGATGACAGACCTAAACCTGACAATCCAAAATGTAAAAGTCTGGAAGCCCAACTCATAATTTTGATTCTGTTTAGATTGCAAAGAACTATTTGCAATAGTGATAAAAGGAAATATTTTCTTCCTATTGGAAAGCAGACTTTTTTTGTTGTACTTGTGTCGTGGTTTGAGCCTGGCCAAATGACCAAATTAACACACCGACACCCAGGGCTCATGAGTTGAGATAAGGAAACCCGGGAGAAGACGCACTTAGAATAGGCAAAACAGACTAACTTAGGTTGCAAAGTGATCTAATTTATTACTGACAGAGTCAGAGGAGTAAATGAGAAGTAAAATAAACCCTTCAAGGCCACCGTTTCTCTGCTCACCCCCCTCCCTTCTTCCCAGCAGCTGCACAAGGGAACAAGGTATGGGGGGAGGGTTAGGTCAGTTCATCACCAAGATCTTCTTCCCCTGCCCGGGGGAGAGGCTCTTTTCCTCTGCGTAGCCATGGGTCTCACTGTCGGCAGCCCGCCCGACACTGCAACAGTGACGCTGGTCCCTACACAGACAAGCAGTCTCCCCAAAACTGCTACAGCGTGGGGTCCATCTTCCACGGGGTACAGACCTCTGAGCCACGGGAGCAAGCCTTCTTCTCTTTACCAGACTTCTGCTGGACCGCTCTCTCTCTCTCTCTCTCTCTCAGGCACCCACCCACTCCATGTGGGGCACTCAGTTCAGTCTCAGGGTGCAAGTCAAGGCCTGTTTCTCCACTAGGACTCCCTCTGGACCACGGCCACTTTCAGGGTATCCACTCGCTTTGGGGCAAGTGGATCTCAGCATTTCCCGTGGGCCCCCATGGGCTGCAGGGGCACCCCCTGCTTCACCATGGCCTCACCACAGCCTGCAGAGGCTGCAGAGCTCCGGCGCCTGGAGCTCCCCCTCCCCCTCCTTCTCCACTGACCTTGGTCTCTCCATGTTGTTTTCCCTCACATACTCTCACCTACTCCTCCTCCTCTGGCTAAGGAAAAGTGCGTGCACCCATTGTTTTGATTTCTTCTTAAATATGTTTTTCACAGAGGTGTAACCAACATGTCTAATCGCCCCAGCCTTGGCTAGCAGCATGTCCATCACCTCAGAGCTGGACATGGTGAAGGCTTTGAGAAGCTTCACAGAGGAGCCATCTTTGTGGCCCCCCCACTAGAAATACCTGGGCCAAGCTAAACCAGGACAACTTGACAAAGAAGGAAGCTTTTAATATGAATTATTCCTGTCATTGTTTTTATATGTGTTGAAACTAAGAATTTGTACAAATGCTGACTGTCTTTCCGAGACAAGTGCCTGGAATAGTAGGCTGCTGTCCACTTTTCTTGCTGTGCCTTACACTGATTAATGCTAAGTTCCAGCTGGGAAAGAGGTAAAAGATTTTCTCAGAACTTCATAGCAGGTTATAAGATTCTTTCACACCATGGGACATATGTAAAACCATGCTGACACTGTTTGTTTGACAGCCTTATCAAATGGGGTCTGTTTGGCTATCACCATTCATGCCCTAGAAATCATGGCTGGGCTGGGCAGTGAGTGTCAGGCTTGCTAGGAGCCCCAGAGTGTGGCTGAAGAGCAGGCAATGCATCATACTTTGTTTCAGAGGTGCTCATCCAGAGCCACAGACATTCTACAGTGGCCAGATGAGTGAGGAATACTGTGAGAGCCTCCCTTTGCTCTAACTGTTGTGCATTTCACTGGACAGGATGATTGCTCTGGTACATTTTTCAGCCAATAATTCTGAAGAATCAAATGATGCTTCTGTACTGGCCTTACAGTCTGGACCAGAACAAAGTCACCAGCCATCACCTCTTACTGAACTCTGATTTGTAGTGGCACAAGGCTGTGATGCTCATGATCTGGTTTCTTTTTGAATGAAACCAGACTGGAAGATGTGCACATAACATCATGTGGCTGCAAATGAGCACTCAGTACCTGCGATCAGGCTAGACTTAACATGAGGAAACTGTGGATGTCAGATCCTCAGCAACACAACAAGTGGTTTGCTCTGCAGAAGTGCCTCTACTGATTTGCACTACATGCTGTGACAGCTGGACATACAACTCCAACTGAATTCAAACAGGACTATTTCAACAGTTCAACAGAATTCCTGCCTATGAGTTATCCTTCTGCTGCCACTGATGGAGAGGAGGGGAAGTGCAGCATTGGAAGAGAGTGTTGCAGGTAGGAATGAACAAAATAAAGAAGCCGCAGCAAGCAATTGCTTAGCCACAATCAGTGCAATGTTTGCCACAGGTTCTGCTTCAACTCCAGCAAAATTATATATTTGTAGAAGTTAATGCGGGTCAGAGGATGAGAAAGACAAGTGAACCTAGTGACACACGGTGGGGAAGAAATTGGATGCCAAATATGAATGCAGTATTTGGACAAGAAATGTTAGTGTACTGAGCCAAAGGAAAAGGTTCAAGATCAATCATCCAGAAGACAAAAAGCTTTAAAGGCAGAAGAAATGCTAAAGTTAGCATGTGTGGCTTACTATAAATTGGGGTAATCTGAAACAGCTATTCTCTGAAGAATACTTCCAATGTTTCCTGGCTCTGTTCCAGCTACTTCAAAGCACAGTTATCAGTGAATTGTGGTCTCAGTGTTAGGAAAGCTGGGCTATGTTCTAAGGAAATGTCAGCTTCAGATCACAGTTTCCTCTCATTTCTGTGAAGAGAGGTCAAATTAACACAGTGCTGCCCACACACTGTCTCTGTCACAGTCCTCCATGGTCCACTTTGTTAGTGCTTGAGCTAATACTTAGGATAGAGAATAAAATTGCTTTGAAACAGTAGGCTGCTTGATTTAGGAAGCGAAGTTTGAAATAATACCCCAAAGGCATGTGTTCCATAAAAATCCACAAGGCTGTAATGTTCATTAGAGACATGCAGAACAATTAAGGGAAGTTTTTAATTCCCCTCCTCCACTTGAGGAACCAAAGCTAAAATCTCTTGGGTCATTGAGTAAACCTGTACCTTGCTTTCTGGGTGTTAATTAATACAAGGTTTGATCAGGTAATTGGTGTGAATGGAATCCTTTTTCTGTTGTGTCCTCTATAGGCAGCAACATATTAAGTTTCCTCTTTTATCTAAACAGTACTCATACTGCTCATCATGGCTTAGTTCTTAGTGGTCTGAAGAGTAGAGTTAAGAAAGACTTATTGTTTTATTTTATGTGAAGTGTCTTTCACAAATCCAGTTATTGCTCATGGTAAAATATTGAGATTTCTTAATCTGTCAGGATTCAATCTCGTCTCTTCAGAAACGGCTTAGCTAGCAGGCCATATCTAAGAGATCTTTTAGAGGTTGGATGTTGCAGTCAACAAACTGTCTGGGATCATAAAACTGTATCACTTCATTCTGGCTGATGAATTTCAATGGGGTTTGATGTGACATTGGTAGTGAGGATGGTTTACATTATAAGTCTTAAGATTTATTCATGGTCACTCTTATACTTCATCAACCTGGCCAGGAATATGCTGAATCTGATGCGCTGACACAGCACAACTCAGCTAAGGATCCATGGAAGGATCTACAACTATTGCTGACCTCCTAAATAGGGTGGTGTGCAATCTCATCTTGGTCAAGTGAATGTATGGATACATTCCATCTCCTTTACATCAAAACCTGTGGAGTCTTGGATAGATAAATGCAATGCCATCGCCAGAGATAAATCAAACTGAATGGGGTGGGAGTTGGATTTCCACATGTTCTGAAAATAAAGAAGAGTGAAACTAAGCCTTGTTAAATATCTTTGTATCTCTCTCTATATCATGCCTGTTAAGCTCTTTTTAGTGCTTTATTCTGTGGCAGAAGAAGGAAATGCATAATTAAAATCCATTGAATATTTTGATCTAAAATTAACTCCAAAGACACAGGCTGTTAAGACAAGAAAGGAAATCAAAAGATGACAGTGTTTTGTATGTGTTTATTTTTCCTAGCTCTGGGAATACTAATAACTGACAGAGAGAATCATTTGCTTCACCAATAATGGATGTAGCTGTAGTAATTAGGCAGGTGACCCTTACAAAACTCGTGGTGAAATCCCATGCCCCCAATGGTCTAGATCTCTAATGGTGTCTTCCCTTACAACACCAGGTAGGTACAGAGCATCCTTGGACAGTGCAGTTTAGGTACAGTACTATAGGTATCACAGATGTTTTTCCTTCATTATATAGTTTCAAACTGAAAAATTACTCCCTACAAAAAGATGAGGACTGTTATGCCATTATTCACCAATAATTCTTCAGAATCCCAGGCCACTTTCAGATGCAATAAGGAAGGCCGCACTGGTGGCAAAACATCAGAAAAGGCATGCAAGACATGAGGAGAAAGATAGTTATGTATTACTCAGCTGGAACCATGAATCATGCTCAAGAGTGTCTCAAATATTCAATTCACACCTACTGTCTCTCTGGAAGAAAGGATAGATGAAGTGAAAGATTACAAGTGAGAGGCATTAGATACTTCGTTTACCGCACGAATAAAAACTGCTCAGATGCCCAGCTGAATATGTCGTAAAGACCTCTAAAGAGCCAGGTAGAATAAGAGTCAGAAAACTGGAGTAATTCGCAGAGTAAGACCCCTGTGGATTTGGAAATGCCTGGTTAAAGCAGCCTCTTTACATTTTTTACTGCTAGTGGCAGGCTGGTACTGGTTCTGGCCTTGTTTCTTTCTTTTGGCTCACAGCTCCCACCTCTCACAGAACTGCACAAAGTAATTGCAGTGCCGAGACAGCAATGATGTTTCATGCGTGATCTAAAGAGTCATCTCTCTGAGATTAGGTTGCTTGTCTTTCAAGGCTTGTTTTGCTTTTTTGATCATTCTTGTTATTTTAAAAGGCAAAAAAAAAAGATGATAGCCAACTATGAGTACTAAATGACTTTCCAAAGTTTAACCTTTGTTCTCTTTGTAAGTCATTTATGAAGAGCCAGCTATTCAGTTTGTTCAGTTATTGTGAGTCACTTCATTTCAGATTTGGAAGTTTGTAATGAACGATTTGCTCTGTGTTCAGGTAGTCTGACTAGTCGGGTATGACTAATCTGCAGTTTTGCTGACTGGAATGCTATTAACTGGGAGGAAAGAACTCAGCATTTTTGGGATATCTGCTTTAACTCTCACAGGCAAAACCTTTTCTGAACAAACAGACACAAAAGTATTCACCAGATTTTCACTTCCAGAAAATAGTCTAATGTACTACAAGCCCCTTTTTTATAGATGTAGAAAACTGGATTAATGTTTTCTGAGTGCTGTAGAAGTGGTTCATTTTAAACCACTGTTCAACAACCTCATTTGGTGAGACTGAGCCATAAACACATTTCACTGTGGGCAGAAGATGTTCCTTTTGTTTAAACATATAGTGGTTTCAGTCTTATGAATATCTGATCCCTAGGGATTTGAACTTTATAGAAATAGAACTTCCTCCAAATCCATGCTCTCCTATTCCCAGAAAATCATCCAAAGAAGTAGAGCTCATGTAATTGAATAAATGACTGTGTCTGTGGAATAGATCTATCTTAGGCCAGGTCTCAAATTTATCCTAACAGTTCTACCCTGATTTGTAGCAGCATAAAAGAAAATTCAGGGCTCCACTGATGGAAACATGTTTTGAAGAGGAGGAGACACACTGCCACAATGAGTGAAAGGTAGACAGGTTTTTAGATTTTAAGTATATGGAGAGGGTAACCTCGTGATTTTTCTGTGTTCCTGGTCCTTTTACATTTAACTGCAACAAAATTGTAGTCGACAATAGACTGTTAATTTTTTCCTAGGTTTGATATGAAAATAGAAAAATGTTTTTGATTCTGGATGAATTCAGATGTCAGGAGTGGCAGAGACATGTCTCTTCTTGAGACTTTGCTGAGTTTGCTCCTTCCTAAAGGCAAACCTGTGTGGCCCCGTTTTAAGATTCAAAAAAATCACTATTTTTTAGAAAAATGCTTCTTCATTACAGTGTTAAGGGACTTGCAATCTTCTTTGTCAGCGAGGAGAATTGAAGGTAGTGCTGCTAAGTGATCCAGTCTGAGAAGTGCTCTCTGCAACTACTGCAACTGAAGTAAGGACAAAAGAAATAGTATTGGGACCATACATGAAGACAGTTGCCCCAGACTGACCCCAGGAACTGTTGAATGTGGGCTGAGAGCAGTCACTGGTTCCAGGAGGCCCAGCTGTAAGGTAACTGATTAATGACATTTACTTCTTAACAGTAGTAAACTACATCTTTCCTCACTGTTGTTACTGCTGCAGGCGGATATTAAAAAAAAGAAAGTCTGAGAAGCAATGAGTATGTTATCTCTTCGAGAAGCAGGGGCATCTCCCCTTGCCTCTCCCATCCTGGGTCTGACCTTCCTTCCTCAGACCTGTCTTTAATGTCAGTTACTCAGAGTTACAAAGCGCAGCGCTGCTGAAAAAAGTCTGGATAGGGAGCCTGTCTCTCATCATGGATGGGTCCTGAGAGCCTCTGAAGGACCCCAACTTCCCCTCTAATCTTTTGAAAAAGATTATGTGAAGAGGGAATGGTGACTGTATAGACATGTTCATGAAGGGAAGAGGAGAGGAGGAACATTTCTGAGAAAAGAGTTAAGTAACTCTCTCAGTTGGCCAGATGCAACTTTTCACTAGCTGACTTTTTAGTTGGGAAGATCCCTGCACACCGTGCAAGACAAAATTTCCAATCTAATTTTCACCATTCTGGGATATTGCAGACAACTTTCTCTTTTTCATTGTCATGGTATTTAGGGAAATTTGTACAAAGACAGTTTTCCTCAGATTTTGGAAAGTAAAATTGTGGCAAAAAAGATTAAACCCAAGAGAATTCTAACTACTGGAGTTGTTCCAGCAACTATAACTGTGCAGTCTTTAATCTCCTGTGTCTTTCCTGGTTTGCATCACAAGCAGAAAATTATCTTTATGGTCAGATTTAAGCAGAGATAAGTAAATTGAAGAAATACATCATCCAGGTTTTACCCTTAAGATCATCAGAGGATCAGATGTTATGTCTGTCACAGACAACAGGTAGGTCCAAATTAGCAGATGATAGGAATTTTTAAGTAAAGAAACAGTAACACGAAGAATTTTGATGTCTCCTTTTATTGCTAAATCAGCAAGGTTCATCTTAAAGATATAATTTGCTTTGGATATTCCCTGTAAGATGGGAGGCCAGTGTTTTATAGTAGACAGAGCACTGCTGGGTAGCCTATGAGGGGCAGAAGCTTGTTTTCTGCATTGTTTGTCACCTTTTGAAAGCATCTCCTTTCCATAGCTTCTTCCAGTTTCCCCTTCCTAAAATGGGGGAAAGCAGCTTTTTATCTGATTTTAAAAACACTTTGAAACTTAATATGGGGCAAGGGTTTTTCTCATAGCATTTTTTGATTTAGGAAAAAAAAAGAATTATAAAGCAGAAAGCTACCTCATCCCTGAAACCCTTGTAGCTTTTGCTCTCTTTTTTTTTTTTTTTTGAGGATGCCAGTGACTGAGACAAACTGTGACAGTGTTTTTTGAAGTGAGAAGCCTGGTGCCTGTCGTATCAGCTCAGAATCCCAAACACACTTAATAGGCTTTGGACTTCCTGAGTAACCCAGTGAAGCCAAGCACAATGTTGCTGCTAGGGCAAGGCCAAGATTTTTGTGCAGCTTTTTTCTTTAAACAGGACTGGAAAAAACTGCATGAAGAGCCTTTTCTTCTTTTGTCTTCTTTTTCATTTCCAGACCAAGCCAGAGCCAGACCTTCATGAATGTCCAGACACTTCTAAAAAAGTAATTGTTTGATTATGTGCATGTTTTTGCGTGGAGGGGGTTACACCACACACAATTAGTGTGACTCAGGCTCAGAGTCAGAAGTCTGGGTTAACTATGACTGGACTTCTAATTTCCTCCATACTAAGTCACCCATCCTTTCTCTGAGTCATTCTTCAGCAGACAGCTTAAAGTTTAAAATTAGAAAATAGAAATATATACCAAGAGAGATGACTGGGGAGAATGCTGCAGGCACAGCTTGTTTAAGTTTCCAGAGCTGATGTAGCAGCAGCTATGTCAAGGGAGCCCTGTTCTACTGTCTGCAACAGATGCCCCTTAAATCAAGATATTCATAAATACTTCAGGCTGTAGAACATCTGCAAACATATATGGTATGAATGCATCATGAGCTGGTAAACAGGCCTGTTGTTGCTGTCAAACAAACCTTTTGTGCACACTTGCCACACATATTTTATAGAAAGAGTCTTCTGCAGTGGCAACAGCAGTGACATTTGTTTTTCACACAGGCCCTTTCAGAGAGTACAGCTCCCTTGCTGGAGGTTTTTGGCACTCACCAGCAGGCAAAGGTTGCAAATGAGACTCTCACCAGATGTATTTGAAAGGAAAGCTGAAAATCTGAAGCATGGAGAAGTGATGGAGTAAGTCATTCACTCTCCTGACTCTCTAAGACCCTATAATGGTGCACTGAATCCCTTTCAAAGACTGGTCTGGGAAGATGTTTATCAAAAATGAGACAATTTATCAGACTAGTGAGCTACTTACTCCTTTGGGTTATTTAAATTCTATTAGGTTAAAATGCTGGCACACAAAAGACAGGGTTGAATAGAGCTGAGATCACCACATACATGAATAAAAAAAGAACACAATCTATCATCAATGCATTTGGAAGGAGTTGAGAGAGTCTATTCTGATTGCATAGATTTCTCCCTTGTGTAACTCCCTTTGCACTCCAGTCTGAAGCTCATGGTGTCCACACCCTGAACTCTCATAATGGCCACCAGATTCATAAATTTTTTAAAATACTGTTCTATTGCAGTATATGAGAGACTAAGTAATAGAAACAAAACCACTTGAAAGGCTGGTAAGTATTTTAAGCCCTTAGCATTTGAAGTCAAAGATGTAGTCTCTTTACATCTTGGTTTCCATCTATATCAAAAGGGGAAACATTGATGCCGTTTCACAGAGTTTGTAACAGTTGCAACCCCCAAAGATGCTCATATTTCATGGTAACGGGCACAAGAGAAGATCGTCAAATGTCCTATAGAAGACAGCTGGTATTGTGTGTCTTCACTTCATGACAAGAAGATTTCTCCAAGGGTAAGAGGCTGACAGAAAGTGTTCTCTACGTCTAATGTATCACTATAGAAGTTTCAGACATTAGGCTAAAGTAGCCAACATTCGTCTGTAAGTGGAAAGGAGAATGGGGATAGCTTTCAGGCAAGGCCAGAAAACAAACAGTTGCAGTTTCCACTCAAAGATATCTTTCCCTCAGCCACTTACTTGTCTAATTAATGTGCTTGAAAAAAGCTTACATTTTCCTGAGGAAGAACATATAAAAGCTAAGGAAGAACTCCTCCCAGATCACCACAACATATAAATATGTTCCGTAAGAGTCAGCCCTGGAGTTTGCTCCTGGTAAGGAACCAAAACTGAGGATGGGTTTCTGATATCTTGCATGACCTGGTAAAAAACCCAGTTCCTGAAGAGCTGTTTAAGATAAACTAGTGTTAGGCCAGGAAGGAGATAAAACCTAGATTAGGCACAACCAGATCAAACTGATGAACTGATGCTTTTATAGAAGAACAGAGTTGTACTTTAAAAGTTTAGTCTCCATTTTTGAGTTTTTTTCCTACTTGGAATTGTGAACTAAATGTATGTGTTACCTTCAGATTTCCTATTGCAATATCAACGTTTAAACAACCAATTTCTCTTTTCTAACAGTGCTAATCATCAGCCAACCTACATGACTCCTTGGAAAAAAGTATGCAGTTAAGAATGGACCTATCACATTTGCTTTGAAAACTTGTGCAGTTGTATTGCAAATCTGAAAGCATTCGGCAGCATGAATTGCTTGTGAAAGAAGCAGTGCAATATAAAGGAACATGGGGAAATAAGACTTTATAATTTTCACACTTACAAACAGTGACCAGTTTATTTCTCATAAGAAGGGCTGATATTCTGTTTTCACTCAATGACACTTGCAGTTGTTCTTAGGTCAAATAGCTCATAAAACATTATAAAATAACAAAGCCAAAAATACTTTTATGCTTTTGCATCTGATTTTTTGTTTGGTTGTTTTTTTTGTTTTTTTTTTTTGTTTTGTTTTGTTTTTTTTAATGTCTTGTTATATTTGTGTGATAAATAAGATAAAAAACTGGAGCCAGGGAAGAAATTTCATTAAAGTAATTGTGGTTTGGAAGTGCATTAGGTGCTCACCAGAATACCTTTCTGTCTCTTCCTGGTAATGATCAACTATTTATGTTTCATTGAGCAGAAAAAGCTTTTTAGAGGAAAGGAAAGAAAAATATAAAAAAGAAATGCAAATATGCTCCTAAAACCCACAGCTTCTAAGGCACCTCAGTGACAATCTTGGTATAAAAGCCTGACTGAGCAGCCTTTCAAGTATGGGTAATTTTTTACTTATGGAAGTGTTTTTATAAAGTGTTTATACTTCAGATTCTTGAAACAATATTTGCTGGCTTTGCTGAAATGTTACAGGTGAAGTTTCAGTCACATGATTTTTTATATATGGCATTGTAATAAATACAAAGAAAGCTTTAAAGCCTTATGATGAAATAGAAAATTATTCCGCAACAACTTCCTTAACTTGTCCATCGAAGATAGTTGGGGTAGAGACAAAGAGCAGTTTTACAGAGAAAAGCAATTTGTGCAGAGAAAGAACTTTTGAATTAATTAACCTCCCACCTTCCTAAAACTGAGATATTTTTTGAAGGACCAGGTGAAGAAGCTTGACTATTATTTCTGGGGTGATGCTCAGGGACACTCTCAGACTTGCAACTTTCCAGCAGGGTGTCTGATGTAGATGAAAGAGGCCTCCATGTGTACTGTGGGACGGTTTTATCAACACTCAGGAGCATCCAGCCTCTTCGTAACTCCATCAGCTACTGCATTTGAGGATCATGGACTCAATGCCTCTTGTATCTTGCTGAGTAAGAGTTGCAACACATGCAGGGTGTTACACTCAGCATTTCACCTCATGTTATAAGTTTTCACTTGCTCTTTATAGTGCAACGTTTCAAGATGTTCTTTGTTTTAAGAAGCTCCTGCTCGGGCTATCTCACATGATAGCTCCATCTGTTGCTGCTTTTTCTCATCCAAACAGTGCAGGGTTTTTTGCTTGAGTGTTGCTGGAATGGCATCACACAGCCTGTTTTGAGCCAAAAGGATTAGTGCAGAGGCAAAATTTCCAGCACGTATTTTGACACTGAAGTTAAACATGAATAATGTATGACTCACAACAGTATTTGAATAAGCTTAGGTAACATTTTTGTTTTCCTCACATGATTTTATTCAGTGATAGAGGACCTAGAAGCTGGTTTACACTACAGGTTTAACTTGTCCTATTTTATTTTGCTAGCCTTTATTTCACTGGGGAAAGTACTTGTGAGGTAATGTGAAACAAAGTTATAGTGAAAACATTTAGGATTTATAATTGTTTTTAATGCCAGCTGTCTGAAAAAAACTTTCTGTTTGCACATTTTCTGTTAATTTGAATTTTACAGCATGAGGTGCCATTTCCCTCATGAAATAACACTCTATGAGCAGTCAGATCAAGGCACAGAAATCTTTGTCTTATCCAAGTCCCTCAAAAATTTTTCTTCTAATCCTTTCATGTAGTGTTGGTGTAGACAGTGGAAAATGTAAAATTTAATTGATTTCTTCTATTTTTTAAAATTTATTTTCTATTTTTTAAATTAACCATATAGAATTAAACTGGGCTTGCACATTCTTGCTCCTAGCTCTTTGCAGTATTAAAAATGTGTTTAATGAAAATGAAAGTTATAGGGCCATCTAAAATAAAAAGAGAGAAAACTGACAGCCTTTGGGCAAAGGAAGGTTATTTTTACTGACTATTCTGCAGTCAGTACTGTCAATGTGAGTTATTATCAATGATATTTCAAATGTTTCATGTGCTCAGTGTAAATACTATAGGAACCTGAGGCTGCTACACTGAGGAGAGTGAAAGTCAAGACAAAAATAAGGAAGATTTCCTTGCAGTAGTTTCTTTCATAATTTTCAGAACTCTTAGAAAAATAAGGTTAATGGAAATATACATAAATACATAAATTATACATGTGTGTGTGTATGTATACACTTGATCAACAAATATTCATTTCACACTGAAGAGATAGACATATGTGTTTCTTTTGAAAAGGAATAAAAAAGGAAAACCCTTTCTGTAAGGAATTTTATGCTGCTCTTTCCAGAAGTACATCTATGGACATTCTGAAGATAATTTTGATGCATGATCTTTTGAAAAATGAAGGGATAATCTGTGTCATTTATCTGTGCAACACAACAAGAAAAGACAACTTCGTGTAATTCGGTGCCAAAAAATCATTGGAGGATGCGGTCAGCCCAGTTTTATGGTTTTTAGGCTGTAGCGCTTCTTTCAGTTCATGCTGTTCCAACAACTCAACACAAGGGCTGTCCATGCCCTGGATGGCTTTATTCAATTAAAGTTGCTTCCCAAGGTCTCAAGTCCCTGTGGTGGAATCACACAGTGCAGATGTGCATCTGCTGAACTTGGGCTGTGCTTGCTGCCAGCTCAGCAGCTTAAGGTCACTTGAGTACTTTCTAAGAGGAAGAAATCACTCCAAAGAATTATCTTCTGGCCTGGCTCCTACAGCCAGGAAAACTGCTAGCTTTCTCAACCCCCACATTTCTGCCAGCACTTTTGTGCACATTGCTTTATCTTGTGTTTACAAGTTCCTTCCCACTGGATGCAAATTGCAATTTATATCCATGTTCCGCCAGCGGATCCTAAGATGGCAGAGCTAGTGCTCTGAGTATCTCACTTCACCCAAGGGAGCACCTGGGAGCAATAAAGCTGTGAAGTGATAGGTTCTTCTCACAAAGCAAGGCAGTAAAAACCCCCACTCTTCTTCCCACTGAGCATTTGGTGCCTTGAATAAGTGTAGTTCTGGTTTCCTATATAAGGAAACCAAAGGACATGAGCTAAGATAAAGATTGGATCAGATTAAACAAAAGAGCTGGAAAAAAAATAAACAAAATTGTATAGTTACCTTCTTTTGCAGAAACAAATAATCACACTTTGCTCTAATTTCATTAAATCTTGGCCTAAAACAACTTCTATCCTAAATTAAATCATCCATTCAAGAATTTAACATAACTTGAATTTACACTGTTTGGAAGTTTTTGTTCTCCTGACTGGTCCTATCTAGATAGCAATAAAAAGGTACACTGTAGTACCTAGCAGTTCATTAATAACTCATTTTGCCACATAAAATTTCAGAGCAGAGCTAGTTAAGAACAATTTCATGGCATTAGGACTTAGTAAAACAACAAAACCCAGAATGACCCACTGTCTGGATGATCAACTGCATGCTGCTCAAATTCTGTGTCTTACAGGCTTGGTGATAGAAATGAGTATTTTCACTGGATCATCAAAAAACATTTTTGACCTAGAGTCAAATTTTAACTCTTTTCCACATCCTGCTGAGATGCTGAGCTGTTCAAAATGAAAAATATTTAGTTAAATAACAAAAAAAAAA
>VZRN01003889.1:2254096-2291703 GCA_013397935.1 Dasyornis broadbenti | reverse complement strand
AAAAAAAAAAAAAGAAAAGTACATTTATACTCATGTTGTTCTGTCAAACTTAGAATAAACTGTTGTCTTAAGCAAAAGCCAGGTGGAGGAAATTGAATCCTAAAAGGATGAGAAAACTGAGTAACGGGAAAAAAAACAAACACCCAACCCTTTGAAATGGAAATGCTCAGATAGTGTGATTTCTTCTTTACCCAAGACAAGACAGACTGCTGAAATTTGTCCTTTTATCTACTGCTCCAGGTAACAACAGGAGTGTTGTCTGCTCTGCCCAGGGAGGGAGAGAGCTGGGACTGTGCAGAGAACTGAGGAGGCTGGCAGACTTAAGTCTAGCGGAAACAAAGATTAGCAGTCAGAATTCAGCGTCACCCAGTGATGGCTAACCTGAATGTCGGTCTTGAGCAAGGGTTTGGCTGTGGCTTCATGTCCAAATTGCTGCAAGGACAGGAGTGATCTCTGAGTTCTGGTCAGCTAAAAGCTGAAAGTTCAGGTCAGCTCAGTCCTGTGGCAGGATGGCTCTGTTTTTCCAGCCTGTGATGTTTTAGCCTTTCCATTTAAGGTGAAAGACCTCAGAAAGTGTATGTTTTCTTTAACATCTCTCAGTGTCTTCAGTCTGAAAGGATGCAGTTATTATTTATACATATCAACCCTTTGTTCCTGTTTAGGCTGCTGTAGCTTGTCTGAAATTACTCACTGGATTCACATCCCTGAAACTGGAGTAAATTTGTGGTGTGTTCCATGCTATAGCGCATCCCAGATGGAGTTCACTCTGGAGTAGTTTCCAAAAATTTGAGGTTTCCTGAGAGAAAGAGGTTGTGATAGGAAAGATGCTGTAATTTTGATTACCCCTATTGTGACCCAGACTCCAAGAGAGTCACTTCAAGGTCTACTTCAATAGTCTACTTCAATCTACAGGAAAGTGACTCAATGAAATGAGTGATATTTCTCTTACACTATGTGAACTCCCTTGAGTAAAACAAAATAGAACTACACAACTTTGTTACACCACGTGCTGAGCCCTCTAAAAATTCATGTCTTAGAAATAAAGTTCCAGCTTTTAAAATAGTGATGATTGTTAAACTCTGGTGTTCTGTGTGAAATGGAGACAGGATTTCTCCATCTCTTTATATTTTCTGGGTCATCATTACGGAATGGGTCTGTTTCTACTACAGTTCTGCAGAGAGTGTAGGAGCAGTGTCACTTCCAAAATTTTTAAAATGCTTTGGGAAGAAGTGTGAATGTCTGGGTATAAATCTGTGTTGACACAATGGTTGTTGGAGTGACTGTTACTGAAGCGTAGATGCAAAATTTTTTCAAGTAACATTCATCAAACTCACTACAGAACTGAGCAAAATTTCCTGCCTTGTTTTATACAGGATGCAGACTGAATGACCTAACAGGGCTGATTTGCTTTAAAATAGAATTGGTCATATTGCTTGTGTGAGTGAAATAAGCAGCAGCAGACACACCCGTGGGTATCTGCATAATTTACTTTAAATTATTTTAGACAGACAAAGAACATGAGGTTCAGGACCATTTAAGTTTTGGGGGATAGTTTTCCATGGATTAGCAGTAGGAAGAAGGACATACATACCCCCATCATCACTGCAGAGAACCTAGGTGAGCTGTCTAGAAATACAATATTCATCATCTTCAGAGTTTACTTGAAGCCAATTGTATTTTAAACTACTAAAATGATAGCATTTAATGTTTACAATGGATTTGGTGGCAGCCTAAAACTTCCTTATTGTTAGTGTAATAAATGGTGGAAATCTCTGTTTTCACTTTCTCTTGATATTTTGAGAGAATATTGTAATAATGGAAAACCTCACACCGGACATTTAATTTTGGCATCATTTCAAGGGATGTGCTGCTTTTATAGCCAGCAATAATATGGAGTAAAATGTAATGGTACCAGGTCTTCAGAGTCACAAAATATCAAAATTGCTGTCCCTTGAAATTACAGATTTGAGGCAATTGTAGAGCACAGAAATTGTGGATTTTTTTTTTTTTTTTAATGCCAAGATAGAGTGTGTGTTTTAACTAGCATCTGATTACATCCTCTGTGTTGGGATGTTAGCATTAAGATAAAACTTCTTCCAAAAAGGGCAAATCCATTGACAAAAAAGACACCAGGAACATGCAATGACAAACCAAACTAGAAGAAATGCATAAATGTCAAACAGCAACTCTTTTTCCTAATGCTTTACTCACAGACTTTCATTCTGTTAAAAATGAGACATGTAAAGGATCATCTTGTGCTCTAAACTTAAGATTTTTATATATTTCCTTGCATAACATCAAGAGTTACTGGTAATGACTCATGAAGTTATACAGCCCTTCCTAAAAGATCAACTTTTCTTTGACTTCATGACCTCCCTTACAAGCAAATTCCACAAGAGGTTTTCAGTATTTGCCCATGAAGCAGTTGTGTCAGAATTTATTGCCTTGTAATTCAGTAATAAACTCCTTGTTCTTCTAGAGAACAAAAACAAACAAACAAACAAACAAACCAACAACAACAAAAAAAAGATGAGGTAGGTGGACCAGTTTTTGCTTGCTTTTATTCTGTAGACCTTATTTAAAGCCAAGAGGCAGGTCTTTTTTGTGTAGATATAATCTCATGGATAACAAAATGGTTATCATTCAGATTTGCTTGCTACCTTAAAAATTTTCATGCTCTGAATATGAATTTTGTTCCAAAATGTGAATCAACAGCCTTCCACATAATCTATTTTTGTCTTTTGATCTTTCTTTTATACCTTTATGAGAGGAGGGTGATTTTGCAGAGCCTTTCAGGGAGTAGCAGCACATCCAGGGTTATAAGCAATAGTTTTGTAGCATATAAATTGCTTAGCTCCGAGCTTGAGTGTGAGTTAGAGGTGAGGGCACCCACTTGAAAGGCAGGAGGCAAGGCCCTTTCTCCAGCTCACTCGTCTAACTGTTGCCAAGTCCTTCCATCTCAGGGTCTTTGTTTCTCTTTTCTCTGTTTTGTATTTTTTGGTTACATTTTAAATTATTTTCAGATGGGGGATTATCTCTCACTGTGTTTGTGGAACGTCTAGCACAACAGAACTTCAATGCTGACTGCAGTCTCCAGGCACACCTTAACATAAATATCAGGGAGACAGAGAGTTTCATTCTTTCCAGGGTAGTCCTTTTTCTGTAGGCAGAGCAAACAGAATGCAAAATCACAGCCTTTGATCGCAAATGACCCATTTCTTCCTTGATGTCTTCACCCAGTTACTACCACGACATATTTTTTTCTGTGAACAAATTTTTTGATTCTGTCAGTTTTCTAGATCCTACTGAGAAGATTGGAGTAAGTTGGTCAGGTATTTAAGGCAAAGGTCTGGTATGAGTAGATGTGCAGTTTAGGGCATGTTGAGCCTGTGCTATGCAGTTGAGATCTATATTGCAAAGTCTTGAGCCATGTGGGCATGGTGAAGTAATAGTATCTATAGCCTGTAATTCAGCACTAGCTCTGCAGTCTATCCAGGCTGTGGTGTACACACACCTTTACTGTTCCTGGAATAATGTTTCTGCTCCACGGATGCTAAAACCCCTGTACTTTCATGGTGGAGAACCTATACAATTTACTTTGTTTTGCCCAGACCTGCTTTATGCCAGATGGTTGTTTTTCAAACTTTGTAGAGCCTACTTAGTTTTGCAAAATCTTTGAGATTTAACTCTGTGTTCTCAGTTAAACCAATAGAAAATTTCTGGGGTATTTTTGTTAATAGTCAGTTTCACTGGTACAAATGAAATTTTGGTTGGCTATTTTATTTTTTCTCAACTGGAGACAGACTTGGGCTTCCTGTTGTATCAGAAACGAGATTTTGTGAGAAAAGCATGGATAGTATATACTAATTTGTGGGTATAAATGTCAATAGTTTATACTGAAAAACTCTCCTCCATATGTAAGAATTAGGTTTTTCTGGTCTACTCTGCAAGGTGCAGTGTTGCTTGGAGTAGCCAAAGCAGTGGATGTTGCTGGCCCATGGTCCCTTCTCCACTGCCATCATTGTGTAGTCCCAGAGTTTCACTGCCTCCTGTCTTGCTAGTACTATGGGATTGACTTTGAGACAATTTTTTCATGGTCTTTCACTGGACACAAAGGGCATTTGCCTTTTTAATATGAATTACATTTACCATAAAACTCTTCTGTTTCTCAGAATCAATATCCTGCTGCAGAGTCCAACCAAATAAACAGAGTCCTTGTCAAAAGGACAAAATCCTGGAGGGTCCTGGAGGGAACAGATCCTGTGACACAACTCAGTAACAAAACCCAGGGAACAGTCATCCTTTGCTTTTGTTTAGTTTATTTATCCTTTATTTAGTTACCAGAGTTTAACAAGGGAGTAATTTTGGCTGGAATATGAAAGCAGCTGAGCTCCACTGTACTAATTGTTCTGGCTTTGAGGTCGGTGGAAGATTTGGTCCACCCTAAATAGCAATCTTCCCCAATTGGTACTGTCCTGCTTACGCCAGGGGGAACAAACTGGAGAGTTGTGCCCTGTTTATCCTGAGCTCTTTGAAATGTGAATCACTCCAGGACAGCCTCTCCCAGGCTAGACTAGGAAAGCTTATTATCACTGATTTACAAGCCTTTAGAGATCAAAACGGGCCAAACCAACATTTCCTCCCTTCTCTTTTAAAACCACAACAGAGCATCTGTCTAGTTTTGAAAGTAAAAATTCTTTCCATAGTGATTTTATTCTTTTTCACTTCTACTGACCAATAATTTACTAATTTCTCCCTATTGTTTCAAAACAACTTGCAGTTAATGAGTTTTGGGTTTTTTTTAAACATTTATTTCACTCTATCTTTACAATATGCTCTTTTATCCAGTTAGGTGTTCACCTACATAAAGTAATCTGCTGTTTCATTGCTTAGTTTATTAATAGAAAGACTGGGAATGTGCACATAAGCAGGTTGCTGGACTGATAGTATTGCTGGGTTGGAGTACTTGTAGAATAGATTCCATCTCTCAATTGCTAATGGAAATGTGAATTGCTGCAGCACTGGCATCTCACACAGGGTTTTCAGCGACATGCAGTATGACAGATGACAGCACTGGGCAATGGCACAGCAGATGTGGGACCTGGTGTTTGCTACTTGGTTGTCATTGTGCAGGACCCTACACCTCTGAACTCTGCTTGCTTCAGCAGCTCTTGCTCTTTCTGAAACTCCTTGGCCTAAAAATTCCGCACTCAAAACATAAGCATTACTGACGACACAATCCCAGTGTAAGAAGGGTTAGTCAGACAAATACTGACTCACTAACCTCTAAGGATCACAGTAAAAATATTCTGTAGAAACACAGAAATCAAGAAGACAAAATGAGGGAGCCCTCTTTTGGATTAAGGAGGGAATCCTTCTCTGTTTTGGTGGCAACCCACATACAAATTCTTGTCTGCTCTTTCTTTAACTTATTGAAATCATCAAACAACTGCCAGATGAGGTATTGCGCTTTCTTAGACAGCAGTGGCACTCCTTCACTACATGAAAGAATCAAGTTGGAGTTCATGTTACCATTGTATGACCAGTGACAGGACTCACGGGAATGGCCACTGTATCAGGAGATGTCTGGGTTGACATTAGATAAAGGTTCTTCACCCAGAGGGTGGCTGGGAATTGGAACAGGCTTCACAGGGTAGTGGTCACAGAACCTGACAGAGCTCAAAATTGTTTGAACAATGCTCTTGGGCACATGGTGTGACTCTTGGGGATGGTTCTCTTCAGGGCCAGGAGTTGGACTCAGTGATTCCACAGGGTTCCTTACAACTCAGAATATTCTGTGGTTCTGTGGTTACTGTGTCTGTTTTAGGGTAGAAGAGAATTTCACACAATCAGAGCTTCTTCTGGGAGCCAGTTCAGGGAATAGCCTTGGTTATTAACTGAGCTAAACTACATGTTACTCTCAATAGTGTACGCAAGGGCTGCAGATAGTGTAACACAAGGCACAGACTTTGAATAGACTTGTAAATACAAACAAGACCTCAGGGCTGGCAGAAATCATATGACAAGCTGATCAAATGAGAGGGACCATTCTTTGTAGCCTTGTGTAATGCAACCCTAAAGACAGTCATACATGTACACGTTGCATCCCAAGGTGAAGGTGAAGCATAGAGCCATTGACAGTTGTGCTGGTTGGTAAGCTGTTAATGATGAGGATAAGAACCTGCAGATAATAAGGATCAGTATCTATATCAGAAGGCTAGGATTTGGGCTTCAGGCTCTGGACAGTAGTTGAACTTAAGCATTTAGTTTAAAATGTAACCTGGATCGGAAATGCACGTCTGTGGTTCAGTTATTAACCTGTGTATGAGTACAATGTTCTAAGCCACGTATCTACTGTGTGTGTATGAACAAACTACCTTCTGGCTTGTTGTCCAATTTTTCTGCAGAATCAAAGAGTTCATTCTGGCACCCTCAGCCGAATTTTCTCCCTCCTAACCACATCAAGAACATTCCTAGCATTTTCCCTAGGAGGTTACAATAATTTTAATAATAACTTGAGTAAAAGAATGCTGGCATTTGTCAACACGTTTATAAAATCTTCACCTGGAATCTCTTTTTTCTTGCTAATGAAAAACACCTGACTGCAGAAAAGCATTAACTGACGTAAAAGTGTTGGCAATGCAACATGCAAACAGCAGATTTGATCTTGAGACCTGTGCCCATACCATGGCTTTACTACTTTGGCTTTTGTTTATTAAACAGCTAAACACACCTGTCTACATAGGGTTGCCCCTTCTGCTAGAGACCTGCAAGGAGACAAGGTGTGAAGGTGGGCTGCCAACATCCTTCCTCCCTGCATGGGAATAAAGGAGAAGGGGCAGTGAATGAAAATGGAAATGAAAGGGAAAAGAGAAGATGAAGATGTGCGGAAGTTGCCCCAACACAAAGTGGAAGATAATAATATTTGTTTGGAGAGTGCCACTCCATACCTGCAAAGAACAGGAAGCTTCTACAACATTTGTTCTATTCCAGGAAATCCAAACACATTGAGTCAGACACTAATAATGGTGATGTCAGTGTATATAATTCTATTACCTGATTTTGTCACCCTAAGAACAACAGCTGAAAGTTGTCACAGTGGTTTTTGGAAACAAACTACTTTTAGAGAGATATTCGTACATTTCCTATGCCAAATGTCATAGATATTTTGCACTTCTTCATGTAAATGTACAGGTCACACTTCAGAGAACTCTGAATTAAGCTCTTTTGCTAACTGCTAGTTGCTAATACATCGACTGTGATACCTTCATTTCTGAAGAAACAGAATGGGAATCTTTGGGCTGTGGGCTTGTTGTTGCAGTAATATTAAGAGGAGATGTTAATGGAGCAGCAGAGATGTTTTCTTAACTCAGAGTAACAGCTGCAGCAGAAAGGTTTCATTAACTTTCTTCAACCACACAAACATTTCAGGTTGAGACTGCTAAAGTCAGCAATGAGATTTAGCCCTATCAACTACACTGACAGCTGGAAACTCTCAGATACAGTCACTTTCTAAAGCATTGGTGAGATAGGATAAGGCAGGAGGGAACTCAGGAGGCATTATCTACTGTTATTTAAAATAAAACTACAGGAAAAATCCAGGCAGCAGATGTAATTTGGGACAATAGCTGTTTCCTGAGCCATATGCTGTGTGGAGCCCCTGCTGTGGTGACCTGACCTGCTCTTCCTGAACTGGTAAGTGCTTGAGAAGGGCTGCAGAAGTAAGGTACTATTTCAGAACAATTTGTGGTAGCAAGAAAAAGTTCCTTTGCTCACCTAATCCCACGCAAAGGGAACTGCACTTCAGAGGTAATCTCCAAGCTGAGGAAAAGCATCTGATTGTCCAGCACTCATGGCTGCAAAGGGAAATGTGAAAGGGTCTCTGAATACAGCACTGCATCTGTTAGGGAGGTTTGCAATGCCAGTGGACCATGAGCTTTGCAGCGCAGAACATGCCTATCCCAGTCATTCTCCCTCACCTTCCTTCCTGTATGGCCCCTTTCCCAAGAAAAACCTACCACAATATCAATCAGTCCACCTGTAGCTGGCAACACATAACCCAAACACCTGTATGCTAGGCACAGCTGGATGTTTGCTACAACTGACCCAGCACAGTGCAAGCTGCCTTGTGATTGTTTGATCAAGGTGGTTTGGGAGAAGGGAGTGTTGGAGAATAATTTGCAGCAAAATTAAGAAGCTGTTTTTTCCCTGTCTGCCTTTGTTTCCCTCCTCTCTTTAAAATTCTATTTACTTTTTAACAGTGCTTGCTTTGGGCACATGTTTGTGTTGAACCTGAGGAATTTTGTTTTGTTAAAAGAGGGGCATGTGTGCCTGCCAGCTAGATTTTCCTCTGCTACTGTAAAATCAGATGCATAGTACAATTTCTCCTGGACAAAGAAGAGTCTTTGGAAGTGTAGTGTGATTAAGACTTACAGGAATATATTCCTCCACAGCTAAGCAAGTTACAGAGAGCGACATCTGAGGGAATTGGAGAAAAACAACAGAACAATGAAGGTATGTGAAGGAAATAGAACCTTCAGTGGAGCCTTGGAGAAGAGAGTGTAGATGAAAGAGTAGCTGTACACAGGAAAAGGCAGAAAATCAATGAAATGGGATGTGACTCTCAAAGCAGTTAAGATATGGATGAAAAGAGTGACAGGCCATATTTGTGAGACTTCTGAAGGAAAGAAAATGTCAGTCACAGAAAGAAACATTAGTACATGGAGATGTGTAAAGTAAAAGCCATAATGACATGGCATGAAAAGGTTACGCTGAGGAACTGATTCTACTAAACAAACTTCTGCAGCCCCTTTCAATCCAAATGGTTCTGTGAAAGCAAGCAACTCTATTAGCAATGAATACATTAGTGGATCATTATTATCATATTTGTATTTTGGTAACACTTGCAAGCTTCATGTCATCAAACAACACCACTGCAGATGCAGCACAGGTGGATATGATTATGTCCTATGCAGAATATTCACCCATGTAACTCCTCTTACCTCTTGTTTTATACTTTCACTTTGTCTCACTAAATCTGAAGGACTTTAGTTTTTGGGGTTTTTTTGTTCATTATACTGTCCTCAAGTATACAGAAAATGACAAAAACAGTATCAGGTTTTTCTCTAAAATAGTAAGCAATGTAATCAACTTGCCCTTGAGTAAGAGACTCGGTGCAGTTTTTCCAAAGTGTAAGGGATGAAAGTGTCCCTGTAATGAAAAAAATTTGAAAGCTTAGCAAAGTGTCACCCATGTAAAGCAGCCAGATATTTAAATATGCAGCTATCTGGCAAGTTTAATTAACTAATTAAACAAGAAACTCTGTTTCTGAAAGTCTGTCTCCTTGCAATTCCTTAGTATTGGCTTATCTGAAAATATAGACCCTTGAAAAAAGATTAATGAAAGATCAGATCTGGAGAGTACCAAAAAACACACAAAACCCCAAACAAATCAAGTTTGTTCAGGTTCTATTTCTTCTACAGGAGAAAAAGGTGCAGTAAACTCCTAATTCCTCCAGTCTTATTGAGAGAGTGTTTCTGTTGGACCGGGCAAAATGATTGACATTTATTTTGTAGTATCAGACTTGCACATGTGTTTCTGGCATGAGGAAATGTGGCATTCAAAACTTTTGCTGGTGGAAAACCCAGGCTTTTGATCCTGCTTTTCAGTCTCCTCTCTATAGTTTCCCTACACTGTAGTGGGGTGGTTACTGAAACAGTATAAACTATCACAGCTCCGTTCACGACCTTGAGCGTAAACTGGTGCTGGCTGATTTCTGTGCATGGATGCTCTTCCTCACAGCTAGTCATTAGCAATTATCTGGACCTCAGCTACAGATTCAGGAGTGACAAAATGCCTCTCCCCAAGTAATTCAGCTCACTGTGGAACTGCATTGTAATTTTATATCTGCTTTTCTAGCCTGTTTTGAGTGGTGTCTGTAACTACTCTTTCCTAGAAACAAAAGTCACTGAACTCCTATGGGGAAAAGCTCAGACTTCTTGAAATGCATTTGAGAGCTTTGACATGCTTAAGACTTCAGCATTCCCAAGGATTAATGGCTATTTCTGTGGTTTTCAGCATACTTCCAAAGGAACAGTAATTGAATCATCTAGAAAGTGACCAGCCAAAAAATCTAGAGTATAGTGGAAAGGTCCCTAAAATATCTGCTCTTGATAATAGTAGTTTGGCTTTTATGGAAATACTTATATAAGATGGTTCTCATTATATTTTCCTTCTGCTCTGATACTAGGTGGCTGCTTTTCACAGGGACTCTTAGCAACTCACCTCATTCTGAATCCCAAGATACTTGGTGATTTGTTTAGATCCCCTGTTGCAGTATTAGAGTATATGATAATCTTGAATTTCATGCAGTTTGTTTTAAAGATAGTTTCTAAATTCCATGTGTGTGAAAGAAAAACTTCAGAATATGGTGCAGGTATCCCTGAGAAGCCCAGAAAATAAGGGGCAAAGGAAAAAATCACAGGCTTTTGTCTGCAGTTGCATAATTTCCAAGATAAACATAGAAAGTTCACCTCTTTGTCTTTCCTCTTGCTCTTACTCCCTCTCTGCAGAACACTTCAGATTCAGCTGAGGTACTGTGTTTATTTATATACCTTTCCAGCACAAATCATTCACAAGTGGCCTGCAGGTTCCCGTTAGAGCAATGAGAACTCCCAAACATGTTATTGCTCCTCTTGCTTATCACCTGACAATGACAACCAGAAAATGTTCTGTGGTCATTTTGACATTATGCAATGGGGGTTGAATGAGTCTTTGTTCCAGTCACCAAAAGCACTAAAATAGTACTTTTTGAGAGCTGGACAAAGTACTGCCCTTGGAAGCACTCGTCTGTCTCAATCTTGAAGTCTTTCTCATTTCATCCAGTTCTGAAGGAATATTTTTAGGTATTGAATTTAGCCCTTCAGAATGTCTTGTGGTTTCTTCCAGGATGGAGCTCAATAAAATACTCTCTTCATAAACAACCAAAATGTGGTTCAGTGGTTCGGGTCTCCTGCAGGGTTCAGAAGTTCAGAGCACAAAAGCCCATCTCAGTGTCCATCTTCCTATGCAAAACCAGCACTGGTTTCCAGGGATGGGGTGTAGACCATGACTGCTTGTAAGTGTCCATTGTTGTAAGTACTGCTCTCTGCATCAGCTTTAGAGCAGAGGAGCTGATCTTTATGTTCCTCCTGTCTGTGATATCTCTGTTAGCATTTGGTAAGAAACCACTTCCAAGAGGAGCACATGTGCTCACATGTGAACACCCACCTGCCCCTGCTATGCACACGTACCAGAGACATCCAAGTTTGTGGATGTTTTACTTTGCTGCCTTAATTAAATCAATGCTGTTTATTATGAGGGTCTGTGTTCTTTCTTTCAACACCTCTGTTTTTAGGTTATAATTCCTTTATATCTTCATTGTTTTTAGTAATTGAACAAAGTGTTTCCCAGCTTAACTTCTTAGCAAATGGCAGGAATCCCAGCAGCTGTGTCATGGGGCCAGGGTTTCAGTATTTCCAGAGACACGCATTTGTCTAGGATATTTATGTCACATTTAGCTTGGTTACTAAAAGTAGAATTTTAAGACTGGGAAAAAAAAGTACTCTTTTTTTTTAAGTGTAGATTTACTTCTTTTAAATGTGAGATTAGTACCTCAGAAGTGATGGGCAGCTGAACCTCAGCTACAGCCAGTGGGTCTGGGTGGGGGGTTTCATACAGGGTGGTAACAGCTCAGTGTGAAATCTCTCTCCTTAAAATCCCTGGTATAGGAATGAGGCCTCAGCAAAATATGAACCAGCTGGAAGAAGCCCCCCAGACCTTTCCTTACACCCTTGCACCTGCCCAGGCTGAGCTGAAGTCTATAATCAGAATCTATGCTCCCACCACCTCTACAGGGTCTGGATAGAAAAAGAGGTTTACATGGGTCTGCCTTCCTTTTTGAACCCAAGAAACAAACAAATCAAACTCATGCAATAATATCAAGCTGGATCCTTACAAATGCAGCAAGGCATACACCCAAATCCTTGCTATCCCTTTGTTTTTGGTCAAAACTAATCCTTTGTACAAAACCAGGTGTATTGTGCTGATGTTTCTTATAAACCTCTATAATCTCAGTACAGTTAGATGATTCTCAGTAGAACTGTGATTGCATACTCTTTTACATACATACAATTTTACATTATCAACTTCTATACATTATCAACTTCTATACCTGTTAGGATCACCTACGATGACAATTAAAAATGCATTTGCCTTGCCAAGAGAGAGCTCAGGATACATTGAAAATGAACATGTGAAACAGTTCTGAATGAAATGGGATTTTTGTAAGTGGTGTTCTTGCAGGGCCAGCCTTTAGGGGGATATCCAACTTTGCACGTATAGTATTCTCTACAACAAATGCACTTGCAAAATTCCTCATATACTTTTCATCAAGAATAAACATTGCTGAAATGCACATATTCCTGATGTAAAAAGAATGATTACTTGCAAGAAGATGAAAGTTTCCCTCACAAAATGAGATCACAAAGGAGAAAAGGGTGTTCACATTAAGACCAAAGCTTAATCTGGAGAACTGATGGGCTTGAGAGGGCTTTGATGCTTCAAGGCTGGGTATGTAGCCAGGTAGAACACTGGCTTTGTGTTGCAATGAGGCAGTGTTGCACAGCAGCTCCTCTTCTTTCCAAGAAGGAAATCTTGGCTCTGTGCTGTAAAGGAGTTGGGGCAAACTCTGGTCAGAGTCCCAGGCTCCAATATTTGGGACCAAGGACCATGCACTCTTTGTTCTTAGGAGGAAAATTATACAGAAAGAGCCACACAGAGTGTAGTCCCTGCTCAATCTAGTTTTGAAATATGAGACTTGACAGCATCTAGGTGACTAAAGCCTCCTGGCACTTAGGTATGGCTCTATTTGACTTTTTGAATTTCCACTTTCTCTGGCAGCCTGAGGTGCTTCTTTGCTTCAGTTCACCACTTTTCTAGACTCAAGAGGACAGCACAGCTTTTTATCGTGTGTATGCCTGCACCTGAAGAGGATCCTCAGAATAGACATTTCAGCACTTTGGGAAGATTATGTTCACAAAATGCTTGTGGAAACTACCACTTTTAATGTATAAACAGGAAAACTACTCTCACATACTATTATGTTTGCTTTCTTCTTTCATTTTTTTTTCCATAATGTAATAGGAATAACATTCATGCAAGAAGTTCAGTTTCAGTTCTTTCAGTCTCCCCCTATCATACTGCTTATGAGGGCATCTTACTGAAGAGGCCAAGATGGACACAATTCCTTCATCTTGTCCTGAAGCTGTGTAAATATGACAGACTTACACCAGACCAGTGTGACAGCATGGTTCTAGTACTTAAGCTTATCAGGAAGGAGGGTGGAGCAATGGATTTTTGTCAAACAAGTACTTTACATCAAACAAGTATTAGATAAAAGGCAGAAATCACCCAGGGGGACTGATGACTCATTCTAGGTAGCTGTTAACTCAGTGTGTTAACACTGAACAGATCACTACCTGAAGCTTTAGTTTCTGAACCCATTGTGCTTAGCTTGCTCTGTGTTGAAAGCTGCTATGTATGGCCTATCACTTGGGAATTTTGTTATGGAGGCCATAAACCTTTGCATCTTCTAGGTTTTAAAAACCTGTTTCAAAAGTTCCTTGATCCCTTCTGCCCAGCTTTGACAAAATCTGTTTTATTGGCATATCTTTATGTAGGGACATTATTTGTAGTAGTAATGTTCTAAATATGCAAAGTCTCAGCTGTTGTAAACTTACAAAGCAGGACTGACATGAGGATGGTGCCATGGGAATAAAGTGGAAAATAAGGAGCTTAGGCAAGAGGCCTTTAGCTTAGTCCTGCTTCTGACTTTCCTCCTGCCTTGCCTCATGTCCTTGAGGGAGGCCATTTGCTTCTGGACTTTTCTTTATTCAGCTATTAAAGATGACAAGTTTTGCTCTACAGGGGCATTGTGAGGTTTAATGAGCATTCACTGAAAACACTCCAGTCCAAAAATGTTTGAAAGGGGACATGAGCTCTGTGCCACAGAGATTAAGGCAAAACTGTCCTATTTATTTCATATCTCTCTTCCCTTTATGCTCCTGCTCATCTTATACTCTGATTCAGGCTCCATAGGAAGCCAAGCGTACTTGTTAAGGCAGAAGAAAGCTAACATTAGGAATAAAGCAAACAGCATCTGCTGGATTTCTGAGTTGAACTGGCTTACTGGATAGTTAAAGTAAGATAGAAAAGGCTACAAGTAGGACTCCACAGCTAGGAGGAAGAGTGGGGAGAGGAATGAGTAGGGAAAGAAAAGGAGACAAGGTAGAGTTGGGCTTATCCTATAATATCTAACCTCATCCTGGCAATAAAATATTAAACCCGGTCCAAATATAGCAAAAAGATAATTCCAGACTTGACTCTTGGTGTTTCTTCCATCTTTTTCTGCAGTGTGTTGCTATTTAGCCATGGTCAGAGAGAAACACTACATTAGACAAATCAAGTATCATACTGGAAAATATGAACAGATGTATAGACTACCAGACAAGTGAAATAATCTTTTCTCACTACCCAGTACTGGTAGCCCAATGCCACACTTCAGGAGAGACTAAGCAGATAAAGTGGAAAGAAAGGCAAAGAGAATATTAGAGGTCTATGAATTAAGAGGAAACTTTGGAAGAATTGTGTTGGATAGCCTCCTTTTAGCACATCTGCTTCCCAGACAGTCCCCAGCCTGTAACATTTCAAGACTTCTCCTTCTGTGGTGTGGGACTCTGCATATGTTCTCCTTGAATTTAATAAAGTTCCTGTTGACCCATTTCTCCAGCCAATTTCTGTCCTTTAAAATGGCAGCCTTGCCCTCAAGCCCAACAACTGTTCCCCCGAATTTCATATCATCTGAGGGCTTGACGAAGATGCACTCCATCACACACTCCAGGTCTTCAGTAAAGATGTTAAACAGAATACAGCTTCCAAACAATGTATTTCTTCCAGTTTCCTATAATTAGGACCACTTTGTAGTCAGTACATTTATTTCCAGCAAGAATAGGTGCCAGTTAAAAAGTTTCTATTGTACTCCAGGCAGGCGGCAGCTGGCAGCTGTGGAAAAACAAGAATCTTTTACTACTTAACCAGTTATATTAAAATCTATGGAAAAATGGCTGACCAAAGTTATCAACTTCTGTGGTGGCCTAGTAAACAGAACACATACACTCTGAATTACATCTACAATATAAATGATATTCTCTTATAGTATTACTTATTTACCATTGCAAATTAGGAGGTAGTTTCCTTATATTACATCACTAAAGAGTGCACTGCTTGGTCAATTACCCCTGGGTGAACAGAATTACAATAGTTGATAGCCCACATTTTTGTGTTGTGACATTTATTTAATTTTGTGTGCATGTGTCTGTAGGCACATTGTGGTGGAAAGCCTCTAATGAGAAGTTTGTTGATCCTCTGAATTCTGCATGTACTTGCTTCTTCTTATTAAGCAGGCACTCTGGTGTATAGAAACAATCAAAACCACCTGCATTTCCTTTGAACCAGAGCCTTGCTTTCAACTGAGCATCCTTGTGTTGTAATACCTCATCATATGCACAGTAGGAAAAAGCACTTACACATTTTGCTCCCTCTGTGTGTATCCAGCGAAAATTTGCCAGGCACGTAATCATGCACGTGTCATTACAAGCTAGCAAAGCCGGCTTAGGCAGTCTCTATTTATTTTTAAATGAGATGCTCCAAATGCCAGGCAACGCCTGGGCAAGGAGTAAAGAACAGTGCGGACTCGGGAGTGCCCCGTGGAGCTCTGTGCCGGCTGGTAAGAAAGCTCCCCTTGGCATGAGCCAGCCCTGGTCAGAAAAATGTGGAGCTCTGGAAGCCAGATAGCTGCACTGAGCCAGTGCAGGACTCTTGCTGATAAAGGTCTTATCCCATCACCTCATAAAGGTCTAATTCCAGCACCATGCTCCACCCTGCAGCAAAAACGTGCGCTGAGAAGTTTGAGTTCCCAGCAACTATTGCGGAGCCTCAAGAGATTTTCAGGATCCTAGGACACTCATTGGAAAACTGAGAATTGCCAGCTGTTCCATGGGAGCTCTGAGGTACCAGGGAAGGAAGGCATAGCACTTCAGCTGTGGATTCTGCCAGCTGAGTGGATCCTATGTGTTTGATGTCTTCCTCCTCCCTGCCCTAAAAGAAGTTTATTAAAAAGCACATTTTCAGTCTCATTTCATGGGCACAAAGAAAGCACTCTAACTCTTGTCAGAATGCGTAATGTATTGGGACTAGAGACAATAAATATTTGTATCCTTAGGAGTTATGAGCCGTACTTAGCGGCAGTGGTGAGTTTTACAATGCAATGTAAGTAAGTAATGACTAAAATACAAGTGGATCAACCCAGAGATTGTATAAAAATTTGGGCCTGATTCTTATCTCACTGCCAGTTTACTCCATCTTGTCATGACAGCGTGAAATTTAAAAACCCCAATGTTTTATGGTGTTATGGGGTGCCCTTGCCCTTATTGCTCATACAAGCAGTTGTGGAAGTTCAAGGCAGCTTAAATACCATTTTTATTTTTCTGCATATTCACTGCTGAGATTTTTCAAAATAGATTTTCATCCTTTAACTGTCAGGCACCAGTAGGATTCTGTATTGCATTACTTTCCTGCAACAGGGGAATGACTTACTTTCATGGAAATCGCTCTCTGTAGAGTTGGTCAGAGAAGATTTTAAAAAATAATTAGGTCTTAAATGCAATTGAAAAACAGTTCTGAACTATTCTGTGCTTGATTCTATCGCAAATATTTAAATAATGTATTCATATACAATTTCTGGCAAAAAATGATGACGGCAGATCTGAAATCTCTGGTGGGTGTCACCTGCTTGGTGCTGATATGTTTGTGTGCATGTAAGAACAACTCCACCACTGTGCTATACCTATGCTTTACATAGCAGAAAGGACTAGATGTGCTAGAAGTTTTCACCTGTTCAGGTTGTTGGAGAGTTCTGATACAGCTGTGAATCGTTGTCCTGTTCAACAAATGCAACTACATGGTCCAGAGACAACATTTCCAGAAGCAGAAATTTTGTTTTGGTCCAGTTCACTGGTGTAGTTGAGGGTAAAATGAGGTAATGAACTTCATGTACTTTTAGTTTGGGTAATATGGAGTTTTTCTGTTTTTCATTATTCAGCCTCACTGCAGGGAGAATTTATCCATTTCTTTATTTATGACTAGATTGACCTCTACTTAATCTTTGACCTGTGATCCCTAAAGTCTCTAATAATTTTTGTTCTCAGTGCTTAGCTCTGTTATAATGAGGTCTTTGAAATCCTGCCTCTGAATTCATCTGGGCTGCACTTGCAGCTCTGGGTGATGATGGTGGTAGTGGTGTCATTGATTAGCTGCAGGCTTCTCTATCTGAACTCAGCTAATAAGAATTTCTCAATTTCAGCAGATGTCTCTGCTCCATTGCCAAATGGGGAGGTTTTGGACTAGTGATGTGAAAGTCTAGAAACTTGCCACTTAGTTAACCACCTGGGGAGCTTCTCTGATGGTGTGAGAGCAGTTCAACAGAATGTAATTTTATGACATGCCTTATGTTCTTTTTTTGTCCTATCAGTCTGAAAAATGATTTTAAAGCCCACGTTAAAATAAAAAAGATGAACATACAAACATAAGCATTAAAAATGTCTCTTTATGTATGCTTACATGCATCTCCACTAACATAACAGCAGTCCTATTACTATAGAGCATCTAGATGAAGTCCTGACCCCTGTGCAGTCCAGATTCCTGATTCCCATGTGAAGAATCTGGGACCTTCCCTTGTTGAACTTCATATGGTTGGTGATTGCCGAGGCCTCTAATTTGTTGAGGTCTCTCTGCAAGGCCTGCTTATCTTCAAGGGAGTCAGCAGCTCCTCCCACTTTTGTATCACCTGCAAACTTGCTTGTATCCCTTGCAGTCCTGTGTCCAAGTAATTTATGGAGACGTTGAAGAGAGCTGGGCAGAAGATGGAGCCCTGTGGAGCCCCACTAGTGACAGGTCATCAGTGTGATGCCATTCCATTCACTGTAATCCTTTGCACCTGACATGAGCCAGTTGCTCATCCATGGCATGATGTGTTTATCCACCTGTGGGATGGACATTTTATCCAGAAGGATCCTGTGATAGACAGTATTGAAAACTTTACTAAAATCCAAAAAAATCATCAACTGCCTTCGCTTGACCAGCTTGTCATAAAAGGATTACCTTGTCATAAAAGGAAATCAGATTTGATCAACAGGGTTTTCCTCTCATAAAACCATGCTGGCTGTGTTGTCCTTGAGGGATTTTTCAATACCAGAATAATCTTTTCCATAACTTTACCAGGAAATGAAGTGAGACTAATAAGTCTGTAATTTCCAAGGTCCTGGTTTTGCCCTTTTTGAAAATTAGGACAATCCTATCTTCCTAACAGCTGGGTCCTCTCTGTAATCCCAAAATGGCTCAGCAGTGTCAAAGCCAGAGAAGAAAAGAGATGCTATTATTGGCCTGAGGCAAGTAAAGCTTCAGGAGAGAGGTAGTACTGCCACAAATACAGAGATCAGGCATAGAGGGGAGGTCTGGGTTTAGGTTTTGCTGAGCGCTTTCTGTAGTTGAGATAGCTTAACCTTTAAGCTGCCAGGTGTCCAGCTGAATTGTTTGAGGCCTGTCTTGTCTCCTTTTTGAGAAAGAGAAATCCAGCCTAGAGGTCTTCTATGTGCTGTATCAAATTTAATTCATAATAAATGCAAAACTTGGAGGGGCAAATGGCAAAACTAAAATATGCACCATCTAGACATCTTAAGTCAAGGGAGATTCATCCTGCCTTAGGATTCAAGACCTGTTGTTACTTTCTGAAACGTTTCTAAGATTGGGCATAGGGATTCCTAAATCAACACAGTCAAATAGGAAAAGGGCATGTGGTACAAACATTAAGGTGCAATACAGTGGGCATTTACTTCAGTTTTAAAAACTCTTCTAGGCCATAATGGGCAATGTGCTGTAAATATGGCCTGACATAAGGATCCTTTCATTTTATAAGCCCACTTAAAGTTTCCATCCTTAGAGTGTATTTTAAAAGAAGCAGGGATCTTAATCCCTACAATCCTGACCTCAAATTACATTTTAGTGTTTTCTCCATAGCAAAAGAGATGTGATGCAGATGGCATTACCTCATGTAAATCCTTATGGCAAATTATATTCCATTGCTACATGCACACTAACTCTGGAAAATGTACAATACCTCTTTTAGGGAAAATTTCTCTTCTTGAAAAAAACCTGAAATCTGAGATAGTAAACCAGATAGGCCAAGAACCCCTGTACTTTATAGAAATCTCACAGTGAGTGTGAGGTTGGGCTAGATCTTTAGACAATGTGAGACTGGTGAAACTGAGATATAGCCTTCTTTTCTTTTCTGGTTAGCAGTGTTGGATTACTACTCAGAAAATGTGGGTTCAACTGTGAATTCTGCTGCAAGCATGATGCAGCTGTGGGCAGTTCAGAGCTGCCTTTGCTTCTGTGTGCAAAATGTAGCCAGCTCACTTTCCTGGCCCACCTGGGCACACCTGGGTGTGATGCTACGACAGTAGGATCAGTATGGGTGTCCAAAAAAATCACACATATCTGGTTAAGGGATTGTATTTCTATTTTCTGACATATTTAAGACCTGCTTTGTGGGTTTCACTTTGGTCTAAGAGTGCCTTAGTACAAAATCCTGGGAACTCCTGGTTATCTGGATGAAAACAAACCTGTTGAAAAATAACATTATTATTATTATTATTTTTTAATTTTTAATTTTTTTTTTTTTTGAGGTAAAGAGTTCTAATGATGGAAAACACCAAACCTTGGTCAAATAAGAAAAATAACCTCTTTGAGGCAAGCCTCTTTCCCATAAATTGAAACCTCTGAATGAAGTGCCTGCCAAAGAATGCTCTCTTCCTGGAACACAGGGAGCAGAAAGCCAGCAACTTGCTTTGAATGTGTTGAACTAAATTTTA
This sequence comes from Dasyornis broadbenti, assembly GCA_013397935.1. Taxonomy (NCBI): domain Eukaryota; kingdom Metazoa; phylum Chordata; class Aves; order Passeriformes; family Dasyornithidae; genus Dasyornis; species Dasyornis broadbenti. Next base: position 2,271,679 of record VZRN01003889.1, on the reverse strand, counting down.
CAGCAATATATACTTCTAGACCGACCCCAAGCCCAGCTTTTTTGTTTTCTTCACAAATACTACTACTGCATCTTCTAATTCATTGGTATATTCCTTAAGGATTGCATATAAACTTGAGATTTCTGGAAGAAAATGTCTTGAATATGAAGCTGATCATAAAGCTGCCAAAACCCTAATAATACTCCCTGCCCATTCTTGTGGTACAGAAATATAACTAATGTTAGTCCAGTGAACAGCAAGTGAGGCTCTGGAGGGCTCTCTGGAAGTCTGTTTTGGCTATAGTATTACTTTTCCCTATTTAACTTTTGTAAACCTGTAATTGGCAATAAAGGAGACCGCACTTTTGCTTTTTTAACTAACATTTATTTAAAACTTACCATAAGGTGCACATAGTGGTTTCTTTTGTTTCCAGCAGCATAAAATTCATAAGCAGTGACCAATTTATCATTCAAAAAATTATTCTGTGTTTTTAACCTAAATGTCCTGCTTCACAAAGTGTTTTTAAGAGACCTAGCCAGCTTTTTTCACAGCCTTTCTGTGCTTCCTTGTATATGAGGGCTGCTGTGTGGGATCCCATACTGGAAACAGAGACCCCATTGGATAAAGACAGAGATCTGTTCTCAAAATTTGTATCCGTATTGGAGTCGGCCAGGCAAAAGTGCCTGATCTTGACTGTGCTGCCTTGAATCTGAAGTTACTTAATATGATTGTTTCAAATGTGCATCTACCTCCATACAAATATAGACCAGGCAGAGAATAGTGTTTGGATCAATGTGTCTATATATCCTGATCATGCAAGTTTTCAGAGTGGCTGTTTTCTCTTTATGGCTAACAGGGATTTTGCCTTTTATTTTCAGAGAAGTGGCAAGAAGATAGCTCTTCTAAGGTAAATTAAATAGGAAAACAGACAGAGCACTGAAAAGACAAAGGGTAAATATTTTTGTAGAGATGTACACACTTTGTAGTGAAAGAGTAATATTTACAGAGAAAGTGAAAGCTTTTTACATTTCAAGTCATCTGCTTTTTATTGGAGAATGGTCTTGTATTCCTGTTCCAGTTTTAATTTTAAAAAATCGTATTTTTTTGGTAAAATGTTCATATACATGGAATTTAGGTTTGCATGTGTTTCAATGTTTATGGTAAGTAATTTTCACTTAATCCACCAATCCAAGATGCATATTTTAATTATACTGAATCTTGCCTAGTGTGCAATACTAATGCTATACAAAAAGGACAACAATTTTAAGTAGAAAACACACCAGAATCCAGGAGGATAGACTAGGCAAAGGACCCTGGTGTACTTGCCATGCTTTCTACACTTTCTAAAACACCCTGAATTGTTCTCTTTCAAAGACGGGACATTAGACTAGATGCATCTTTATCTTGACCCTGTTACAAGAGTTCTTCTGTTTCATGTTACCAAGAGAAGAACATCTGGAAATAAAAGCTTTGTCTAAGGCTGGGCTGAAATTCTTGGTTGCCTTTTAAGAAAAATATCATGTTGATTGCTTTCATCATATAAATATGAACAACAGGAAAAATCTGTCAGCATTTGGTGAGATGTTGTGTCATAGCAGATAAAGTTTTTTTCAGCTCTGATTTCAGACTGTAATAGTGAAACCATCTGTTGAAGAGCTCATTTGTTTTGTTTTATTTATCACAGTGGATTATCTCTTCAGATAATATTTCTCAAGATCCAAGGGAAAAAGCAGTGATAGATTTGGCTGCCTAATTCATCAGCTAAAATAAAGAACATGCTCCTTTGCTGTCTTACAAGTGTCATTTAGGAGACTTGGACCATCAATGTAGCAGAAAACCAAGGGAGCCTAATGACTGCCTCCTTAGCTGGCACTGACACTTGGGGACACAACTAAAGATTTCCAGAGGCAAAATATGAGGTTAGGATGTGATAAAGGGCCAAGACAGCCTGGTTGAACAGGCTCCCACGAGCTGTGGGTAGCACACCATGGAAGCCATTGCATTACATAATGGGAAGTGCTCTGGTTTACACACAGAATATTGCTGTTCTCTGTAATCATCCCCCTCTTGTCTGAGTTCAGTGGTAGCTTTGAACTTGCTGATTGCTTTGGCAGGAGTAAATGAGAGAAAAGAAGGGATTACTGTGCAACTCTGCCATTATGGTGGTAAGTAGCTTTCCCAGTTGCAGGAGGCTGACATTCCCCTAACATCTGGAGATCATCCCTCACATCTGGTGGCTGCTGACTCTCCTCCACTGTAGCAGCATTTCCTCAGCTCCTTGGCACAGCAGGTGCTCCCAGCAGGAGTGTGCCTCTCTCCTTGCTGTATCCCACTGACCCTGCTGCTCCCAGTGCAGCACAGGAGGAACAGGGCAGACAGAAAGCGTCTGCTGACACAAATTCTGTGGCTGTGAGCCCTGGGGCAGGGACCAGACAAGGGCTGATGGTGCTAAGGTCAGTGCTGGCTCAGAGGTCAGTCCTCCAAGAAGCTGCCAGTGCATCCCCTCAGCCATCAAGGGACAGCATGGGAGTGATACCTTGGCTCTGTGGAGTGTACTAAGGCGGCAATTTTCTGTCATTCTTGAAGTGAGTACATGTGCGATGTAGATAAATTTATTTAAGGTCTATATGTTAGCTCATTATACAAGCAAAGTGATGCAACCTGGCTAGAGTTATGTAAGAACCTCTTCTCTTAATCCATTACAGGTGTCACCAACAAAATACTTGCATGAACCAGAGTAACAAGGCAAGGACCTGCATGCCTGGAAATGCTGAGATGGGCAGGATCCCCCAGGGATGACAGGCAAGGGTCCCACTGCTCTGCTGGAGAAGGAGCAGAGGCAAATCCTGAAGTAACCCAGAAAGAGAGCATCTCTCACTATCTCATCCACTGCAGTCCTTGGTCTTGCCTACTTGAACAAAGTCTTAGCTGGGGACAACACCCAGCTGGCAAGTCCTTGTGTCAAGCAAAGCAAAGAGAGGTGGGAGAATCCAGAGAAGCACAGCTTTTGCCTCCTGGGAGCAGGTGTTTTCAGAGGACTTCCTGCCCTGGGAGCTCTTTCTGTTGAATTTTTCACCAATTTAATGAAGTGCAGGGCCATATTTCTCAAAGGCACCTGCCTGCTGAAACACATTTTCGTGTCCCCCAGCACTTTTGTATCTCTGCTATGATTCTTTTAATCTTCTGATTTAAATGTTCAAGTGTAGCTTCTCTTTCTTTTGGGCTTGCCCAACACGAAGTTTTTAATTGACATCTGCCTCCTTGACTAATGTAGTCCTTGTTCCAAGTATTTAAATTATATCTTAGGGAATTTCAGTGTTTCAGACAAAAACTTTTTCATACTGTTTATTTGTCTTTTGTAATTTTTTGCTTGCGTGCCATTCTTTTCTATTTAGTTTAGCTATCATCAGGCACCACAATTTTGGTATAAACTGATATTCAGTAGTTTTCTGATCCAAGGCTTTAAGTCATATATTACTCCATGGGATTAGCCCTGCATGAAACCGCATAGTCCTGGATTAGACTTTAAGAATGTGTATCATGTTTTAAAAATTCATTTATGCAACTATTGAGTAAAATTAGACTCAGACAAGCTGTTCTTGTCACAAACCCATGAAAGTTCTCAAGACCTTCCCCCCTTAACCAAAGTTATTTGCCTGCAGGCATGAAGTTTCCACAATAGTACAATGGGAAAAACTCTTTCGTGGTCAGTTAGTAACGTGTAGCTTTGCAAGCAGATTATGAGGTTAGTTATCACCACATTATATTATTAACAGCACTTCAGAAATACTCGAGTAAGTTGAAGTAACTTTTCTTGTTGTTGTACTTCTACACCAACAGTAAATTTCTGGGCTTAAGTGTCAGACATCAGCTGTCCCATGAGGACCCCAGAGAGTAAGTCCCAGACATCTGGACAGCATCCTCATGGAAGAGATAGTCTCTACGGGTGTGTAATAGAGCCAGTGTAGGGCATGAAAGTGGTTCCAGATTAAAGGATGAGAAATGCATGTTCCTGGGAAATGATACCGCAGGGCTCAAGTGCAGAGACAGCAGTTAGAAAGGGACCATAATTTTACAGTCTGTGCTGTCAATTATAATTCATAGCGTGTTCCACAATGTCACACACATAAACAGACTCAGAGGCTTCTGAGAGATTTCAGTTTCTTGCTGCTCAAAAGAATGCTTTCCTTCTCCTTGTTCCTGGAATCATTTGCCTTTGGAAAGGCTATGAATGTGCTAATATTTGCAGGTTTAAAAAATGAAAGATTCTTTACCCGAATGACTAGAATATCTTGCTATATTGTAATATATCTTGGAATTTAGGTCCAGATCCATAGATATATTTAAATCTCCTAAAAGACGCAGTTCCTTCTGCAGCTCCATGTGGAAATAGTTACTGTGATGAGAGTTTCCTTGGACAAAGGAACCCACAAGCAGTAGAGAGGTGGTGAAAGAGATTCAACTGCAAGAGAAATTGTGTAGTCAAGTGGTCTAAGTTCAGACATGTATCAGAAGTCCCTATCCTAATGGCTTCTTCAGTCACAATTTAATATGCGCTGGGATCTTTGACCCTGTCAGCTGCACAGACTCTGCTGTTTCCTCTTTCTGACTAGGGCAGTTCTAGAATGGGCCTATTCAAGATTCAAAAAAAGAAGAAAAAACCCCCGACAAATTAAATTAAATGTACATGTTGAATTCTGTGGCTGTAAAATATGTCTGAATCACAGTCCTGGAGACTGAAATTTTCTGCCTTTACACAGAAGTGCTCCAGTTTTCCTGTGCTGCCCTACACAGGTGTGGTAGTCCAAACCTGAAAGGAAAAACACTGGAGGAGTTGAAGCGTGCAGTGTGTATGTCTGTTTAATCATCATTTGCATCCTTAGAGAGACTGTCAGCAAAGCAGCACATAAATACCATTGCTGGTATCTTGCTTATTTATTTTATGTGGTTATTCACTGCACAGGAAACAAGACTATTGAACTTTCAGTTCAGTCATCAAAGAGCATTGAGTGGTAGCCATTATCAGGACCATTTCAACATCTTTCAAAGATAATCTTGCAATATGACAAGAAACAGTTATGGAAGGAAGCACTGACTTTTGCTCCGCTCAAGTGCAATCTGTTCGCGTGGCTGCTGCTTAAACAGGGTGCCTCCTTTCTTAAACTGATAGAGAGAATAAACTTTAAATGGTTTCAATATTTAAGGCATTGTTTAGAGGAAGAGTTCAAGGACAAATGGGCCTGATTTTCCTCTTTGCACTGTAAAACTCAGTCTCAAACTCATTCCCACCTTTTCTGCTCAGCTTTTGATGTCCTGTATCTGTACCTATAGAGAACTGCTGTGAAAAGAGATGGCTTCTGCTGAAGGAAAGAGAATGTACAGCTGCAAAGCACTACTGCCCCTATCCTATTCTGCATCTTACATTTTCTCATGATGGTGAATCACAGTCCTTTACTCATAATAACAGTAATTTGTTGATGTGGAAAGCAAAAGAATTACTTCAATTCAACATGCTGTCTTAATATTGAAGGAAACACAAGCTGCAAAGTACAAAGAAACAAGTAATACATGTTAATAGGGTAATTAGAAAATCCTGAAAGAAGAGCAGTGAGGAACATCTGAAAAACTAGTGGAATTTAGCATTCACTTGACAAAGTTTATTTCATATAATATTCTCTCATTAAGAGTTTCAGCTTCAAAACAGAGAGGTAGGCAGTTTCTCTGTGGCACTGTTATGGTATAAAATAAATTACATGTTTAACTGTTTACAATTTAATAAAAAGGTGTTGAGATAGTAATTAATATATTATTAATATTTGACCATTAATTACATAACAACAATTACATAACAATGATTTGTGGAGCATGGCCTTGTAACTTACATGCGAAAATCTATAAACCTTCCTCTTTTCTAAATTATACCACTATAAATAGTTTTTTTTCTGATTCGTATCCTTGTCAGAGAAATGCAAATTTAGTATGAAATAAGTCAATCTCCATGGAAATCAAAGAGAATCTTCCCGTAGACTTCAATGGCAACTGGACTGGTCTTTCAATGGCAAGGGGATAGATACATATCAGTGTGTTAAAAAGGTCCCTTAATGACACTTTGCTGGCAGAATAATCTTAGGATGATGGCATAGTTTGGGTTGGAAGGGACTCTTTAAAGTCCTGTCATTGGATCAGCTGCATCAAAGACAGGTATTCAGTGGGAGACTTTTAATGAGGAAAGGTAGAAGCTTAGATAGAATTTGTTGGATTTTATTGCACAAAGCCACTTGGAAGACTCTTTAAACTCAATACAGATAAACAATGCTAAAATCCATATATTTTACTAAGATTTCTGTGGACTTATTTGATTTAGTACATATGTGCATTAGAAATTTATTTTCCTTAATGTGGTTTAAAAACATCCAATGGAATCAAACTTAGTATCAGTGTCTATTCCTGCTCCATATCTACATAGGAACAGGAAATGACTGTTCATGCCTATACCAATGGACTACAAGCAGGGTTTGTGACTTCTCTTTTTTTTTTTTTTTGCTCCCAAAATTTCTTTAGCAAATCTTATTATTATGAGCCACTGTCAGACTTTGCAAATTTCAACCTGTATTTTTCTTTACTGAATTCTTTTAGGTTGAAAAAAAACTCCTTAGATTTTCAACATTTCCAAATGTTTCACTACCCCCGCCAGGGCAGATGCTCTGTCCTCTGTGCAGGACCACAATCTTCTCTTCTACTAAGCTCAATTCTTTGTATCACCATTATTCACTCATTGTCATAGAGGTGCTCCACATACCAAGGTGACTGGGCAATCCCTGACAGCTGAAATTATTTGAAATAGTTAAAATAACTCCTTAGTAAACCCTTTTTGATTTAATTCACTCAGACTTATAAAAATCTAAATTACACTCAAAAAAATGAGACCAAAAAAAGTTGAATTTTACTTGTACATGTAAAACCGTACATTTATGGTTATTTAGTATTTTTTGTTGGCTGTTTTTCCCGCAGACGTTTGATTGGTTCAACTTAACTTTAAAGCAGCACATGGATAAGTTAGAACACTTGGAGGTGCTGGTTTCTGAAAGAGATGCGAAGCTATAGCCAAGCATGGTCTCCCTTTGTCCATGTCAAAAAATCAAAAGCCTGACTACACTTGAGACTATGTACAAAAGCAGTGGAGATGCCAGAAAAATACAGGAGTTGAGAGCTTGCCAGAAAAGGGAGCTGGTTTGGGGTTTTGTTTGCTTTTTCACTTAGTAGCTATCGTGACTGTACAAGAGAAAAAAAACGTAATTTAGGGGGAACTTGAAGTTTCTCGAGAGCTCCCTGCTTTCCTAGTCACCAGGACTTCGTATCCATGAGTGCAGAAGAATTCTTTAGACCACACTCTGCTGTAAGGGCTGCTGAGGGTCTGGAAGCAGTCTCTGGCTAAATGAACTGGGGAACACAGTTGAAGCAAAGAGGACAATCCAACCCTTTAATACTTTAGTTCCTCAGTGCAATTCAAAAACAATATATGCAACTAATGCTTCTGTGTATATATACTGATGAATGAAAAATTCAATGACCCAAGCATTTCTCAGCTTTTTACATACTGGTGTGGGAAGTTTCTCCCTTTCCTGGATCCTGGGATGGATTTGCCATAATATGGTTGAAATTGTGTTGGTAACTTTCAGCATAGACAGTACTGTTCCCTTGTTCCCCTTCACTAATGGGTAAATTATTTTCCTGCTGCTCTTATTAGAGAAGGAACAGTATTTACTCCTCAGAACAAATGTTACAAGTGATATAAACAGTGCCGCTCTCATGCCAAAGTGTATGTTTAAGATTGAGCTTCTTTTTAATTACATTGGTGAATTGCTTTTGAGTTATGAGGCAGTGCTACAGGAAGCAGCTTTATAAACCTGATTTTATCATGCTTGTGTTTTCCTACTTCAAGACTATGTAAACAGATGAGTGTACAAAGTGTCTATAGAAGCTTCATATAGAGATTTTATATCACAGGAATACAGCTTACTGTCTATTGCAGCAAAATATTTATAGATAGGCTGGCTAGTGGATAGACAAATGCATGTGAGTGTACATGAACTGTCTTAAATCCCAAGAATTCAATAGCAGAGCATCTGGAGATTGCTGCCTTAAACTTTGTGTTTCCTGTTGGAGACCTCTACGCTGGCACGGGGAGTGTTTTAGGAGCTGTCTTGCCTGCCCTTGGCTGCTTTATCCATTACTGTATATTTATACCCCAGGAGAGGCAGAGGTAGAAGGGAACAATTTTTTCCAGGCACATTTTGGCATGTAATCTGTGAGGTGAGAGGGAAGGTGGTCAGATTAGTCCTCATCACCTTGCCTTGTTAGCAGAGATGAAGCACCCCATGGCCTGTATGAAGGCATTTGGTGCTCTCTGCCCATACCACACTGCAGATTTCTGCAGCTTCCTAACAGCATCTAGCAGTAGGGGGAGATCTAAGTCAAGCAGCCCTGGTTGGGAGCCTGGCAAGGAAGCTGAGACAAGCGGCCACACAATGTGAGAGAGACGTGGCCGGAAAAGCTTAAGCAAATTTCTTGAAAAAAAAAGAAGAAAGTGAGTAGATGCAAAGAGAGAGGCTGGGTAGCCAAAAAACAAAAGCAGCCAGAAAGCTAAATACATGCAGCTGAAGAACTTAAAAAATTCAGGAGGAAGACATGCGAGGTGGCCAGAACAGCATTAACAAAACAGACTCTCCCTTTCCCTTCCCTGATCATATTTCATTCCACTACATCCTTCTCCTCAGCTCTTGGCTCCTCATCCTTTCCTCCTCCCACCTCCTAACCATTGTGGAGAACGGCAGCTTCAAAAAACTATCAGCTCAGCTTTGCACAGGAATAAGAGCGTGATACAATGGCCAGACTGATTAGTGAATTTAGGAAAAGAGTTAATACAATAAACCAAGAATTAAGACTTCTAAAAAAATGGAGGGATTTTGCCATTCAATACATAAACATTTTTCTGTTCTTAAGGAAGGGGCAATTACAAGTAGTTGTGACAGGGTGTTGTGATTGTCTTGGCTTGTGAATGTGGTGTTGTGTGCCCTGTTCTTGAGTAGTCACTTTGCATGCCTAGGACAACCTTCCTAACTAAGTCAGTTGAAATGCGATGACTTGTAATCAGGCAGGGAGGGATGTGTCCCGATAGTCTTTCTTGTATGAAGGCAAAAAAAGCAAGGAGAGCATTTTTGTTCATCTGCAACATTTACAGTTTTGTTTGTTTGTTCTTTTTGTTTGTTCTCACACATCCAGTTCAAAAGAGTAAGAGTTTTGATTTTCTAGCAAATAGGTGAATAGCAAAATGACATTTTCACAGTCAATTCAGTTCTAAAGAAACACTTTCCAAATTCAGTAGAACAGATTCTGGCAGGTAAGAGGAATTGCTGGCAGTGAATATATGTTCCTGGAGGCATTGCTAATGAAGACACTGGTTTGAGTAGAAAATGCATCATCTTAGTCACTTCAGTTATGTTATTGTTTCTGTCACAGTAGTGTGGAACAGACTATTGTGCCCTGCACTTTACAGGCTCAGAAAATGCTTATTCCATCCCTGGAGATCACAGTCCAGATGGTGGATTTGTGTAAAAAGCAAAGGAAGTACTACAGGGTAAAGAAAGAAATTTTACTCCTTGACTTCAGAATGAATGTGGTACTGGGTTTCCCAAACACACTGAATATTAGTGGCAACACTGAGAAATGAGTGCAGATCTCCAATACCAGGCGCCAGGTTTGTTCTATTAACCAAAAAGTTTTATTCTTGCTGGGTTTTTCTTACATAGAGGAAACTGAAATTGGCCAAGAGCTTTCTAGGAATGTAGTAGAGAGAGGCTAAATTCAGATATTGCACTTGATTTTATTCCTAAGGCCATCAGGAAGCTGAGAAACTCCCTGTGCTGGGGAGCAGGTGTGTGTGTCACACTCAGCAGCATCAGGGCTTTGAATGTTTTGTGACTGTGCAAGTCCAATATCTGCATTTTGGGCATGTGCAATTCTGACTCATGTCCTTTTTTCCTGGACTTTTCTTCTGATTAGGACTCAAGTTTATATTTATTTTAGAGCCAATGGAAGTGTCAGTCTGGATTGCCTAACTTCCAGCGGAATTTGCTCATCACAGTCCAGCTGTGCTGGCATGGGTTAATCGGAGGTCTTTTGGGGGTCCTAAGGAATGAGGCTGCAGGCTCACCTCTTCTGAACAGTCTCAGGCTCTTCCTGGCATTCCTAGATTGGTTCAAACACTTTGTGCCATCTGGGAAGTCTTCCATGCTTTCTTCTTTCTTTTAATTTGGAAACAACATATCTTGCATATATCAATTTCAGAAGCAATAGCTTTGCAGATAATTATTGTACACAGTTTCATGTGTATTCCCTCAAAGCTAAACTAGTTTGGAGTGTTAAAGAATTTGTCATTCTGCGAAAATAATAATGTTGTCTTGTCTTCCTTTCATAGAGGTTCATTACTTCCAGACATAGAGCGGAACACTGATTAATTCACCTTCATTTCTACTCCATAGCTCTGCAAAGCTTTTCTGACTCAGCTGTGTGAGGAGAACTATTGCTGTCATGTAAAAGCTGATGTCAAATCTTCTCTCCTGTCCCATTCCCTGTAAAATCCTCCCATAATATCCCACTTGTAGACTTGTGCCTGGCTGGACTTTCCGAAGATATCAGGGGTGATAAGTGAGGGATTTTGTGGTCAGACTGGAGACAAGCAAGGCAACAACACAGCCTTGGAGTTTGAAGAAACAGTCAGAACAGGAGCATGCGTTACTAAAGTTCTTGTGGCAAAGCAGTGCTGTGCAAGGTGAATGCCCCTACCAGGATGCAGATGTTACTATCTCCTCAATGAGATGTAAAACCAGATACACAGCATTTGTGGTTGTAGAGGTCACACATGGGACCTTTTGCAAGAGCAAGGATTAAGATCTCAGAATGCCAGCCAAGTCCAACTCTGGTAGTTGAATTTTGCCTACCTAAATTTTACAACAGTTTTATTTGGAAGACTTCGCTTCCCCTTCTGCAACCACAGCTGTGTAGAGTTGCTGGTGCAGAACGTCTGCTGCTTTCTACCTGAGAGAGTGTTTCAGCACTGCTTGTACTGACCCATGAACATACAACCAGTGAAGCGCTTGGAGTGTACTCATGATGACACTTGCTATAAATGCATTATGGACATTGTATTTGCATGCATACACTCAAGTATGTGCACAGACATTTTCTTCTACATATATTTCTGTTGGCTCATCTATACAGATTATTCATATATGGGTACATGGAAGATACCCTGATTGGGCCAAAATATGCCTTTAGCCAGAAAGAGGTTTTTTGTTTTTTTTTTTAAGTATATAAACTACGTAAGAGTATTTACTGTCAGACTTCATTGCATAACAACACAAAAACTAGCAGTGTGTGCCCCAGTTATATTTTTAATCCTTTCTCACTTTCAGCTAATATCTGGTATTGCCAGGAATAGCAGGGTATTAGTCAGTGTTAAATCATGATAATAGGCAATTTCACCACAGGTCTTGAGCACTAAATGCATGAGGTATTAACCAGTCCCCAAGCACTGCAGAGTGAGCTGAGAACAAGATTATAAATTGTAAGTCAATTGGTTAGTCTTTAGCAGCTCTAACTGTGGTCTGGACAGAACACATAGGAAGTGGCTCACATATGTGTTAATGATAATTATGATTAACTTCAGTGTAGCAGTTTTCATCGCAAAGGCTCCCGCAGTGCTTTACTTCTCACAGCACAGCATTGCTGACACACATCCATCCCTACAGCAGATGACAGAACATGAGTAGCACAAAACCCAGAAGGGGATGAATGGGAAACTGTGGCCCATGACATTGGAACAGTCTTGTGGACTCATGGAAAACAAGGAAGTTTTAATTTTCACGTGAGTTCTGGATTCCAAGGGCAGAGTTTAAAGTCCACTGTCAATAAACTGCCTGCTAGTAAAACAGAGCTACCACAGAAGGGTGAAGACTTTGCTCTACTCTGCCAATATTCAAATCTTACGGTTCCAGGATGTCTGTTCAGACATCAGGTTTAGACTACTAAAATTATTCTCTCTGGCAACAACTGTGCTGAACTGTAACAGGCAGCTCAAGAGCTGAATAAAACCGTGACATCATGACCTTACCTTGTGTCATCCTAGAAAAATCTCAGCTCAAGTACAACTTAGTTACTGCAGCAAGCATTTTTATTCCAGTGGCTCATCACACTACAGGCAACTGGTATAAGGGAGAGTCAACACTCCAGAAAATCAGAGCTCAATGAGCTTTTGGGAATGAATTAAGCTTCATTTTGCTAGAGTACCCCTACAGTGAAATTAATTAATTCCTATATTAATCCAAAAAGTATTTCAAGATGGCTCCTTAAGGTAATATTGATTTATTTTTAAAAAAGAATACCATATAAGACAAACCAACAGATTTTTATGAAATTATATATATAAAAGCAAGGCAAAACTCCTTGAATTCTCATTACAATTTGTCATGTGTTCATTTCTTGAAGATAATACTCTTAGGCTTTTCTATCCTGTGCCTTTCTCTTTTTCCTCAGTCATTCAATGTCCTACAATAACATATATTTTTCAGATCCCCTTATAAGACCCCCATTTAAATGTCTGCCTACTGATACCTGACTTTATTACATACCCTTTCAGAATGCATTTTAAAGAAAATATTCTAAGTTTTGCTGATGGCAGCAACCTTCACCCATTCAGGCACCCTCAAAATTACATTACTTATTTGACAGAAATCTTCTAAAATAATGTTTGGTGGTTATGATGAAAAATACCTGAAAAAGACTCTGACTTTGTTATAAAAGGCTGTGCAGATTCTATCTGCAGTTATGGTATCAAGTAAAATATGTTCTTAATGACAATCAGCAAAACTAGCAATAATAAATAGCAACCTGATAATATATGAGGATCAAGAGCTTAAGGAAGAATAAATCACATCTTAACAGCTATTTAACGGCAGGTGAATTTGCCAGTATCTGTCTCAGATATTATACTGAAGTTTATGACAAGTAAAGTTATATTGAACAAAAATATATGTTCAGTGATATATTATAGCACAGAATTTATCAGATTTTTATTGGTATGACAGTATTTCATAATATATGCTTTAATTAAGATGTTCTTTCTTGTTTTCCTTTGGAAGTGAATTCTTGCAACTGCTACTATTATCATGGTACTTCTAAAAAGTATAAAATTCTAAAAAGAATTAATGCAGTAAATGCACCTCTCCCTGAATTAAATTTCTTTTCATACTTTTCCTGTGAATTGGTTTTCTATTTCTTATATACTTTCCCATATACTAGTAGCACTTTGCCTAAAACAATGTGGGACTCTATGGGGTAGAGTGAATTTTACTTCTTATAGTTTAAACAGATGCTTTAGCAACTATGACGGCCTCACTTTCTACTATTGTAGAAATTCTTCATTTCTAAGTTTCACGCACTTCTGAGTTCTTAACTGGATTGCATAATATTTTTAAGCCATTATACACTTTTGTGTTTTGTGTCTTGAAACTGGTTGAATACGGTCAATGTATAAATTATTCACAATTTATTATCTTCTTGGTATCTGTCAGTGATTTGGGGATCCACAATATTTATTTGCTGTGAATACACCAAAGCTCACTACGTATTAATGAAAACATTTCTTTGGAATTTTGAAACATTTTGGAATTTTCATGAACTTTGAACAACGGAGTCTTGACATGCCATTTGCTACACCACAATATAAAATGTCATCCAGTCAACAATACCTCAGGATATGTGACACAGTACACATCACAAATACAGTTTGGAAGCTGCTTCAAAATGGGTTTGGATAATTATAAACCATAAATCCACTTGCAAAAAACTGGGACAGATCACTCCCAACCCTCCCCAAAGTGGCCAAAATACATTATGTCTTTAGTTTTACAAAGACAATTTGAACATTTGTACTGGTTGTGGAGCTGATGTCTATTTTCAGCTCCCCATAAGACAATAAATATATAGTTAGTTACATGTGCTGCATCAGGGTGAATTCTGAATGTTATGCTTTCTTGCAGTGCCTTATTCTCTAATAAATATCAAAGAGCCAGATTTGTGCTTAGCATGAACAAAAGGAAATCTGTGCATGCTTAATTGTCAGAGCTGGGTCAGAAAATAGCCCGTAATGACATTGGCTCAGAAGACAAATCCCCTGTGATGCCTAAAACAGGGCTTACCTGAAACAGAGACTAGACAAAGTTAGGCAAATAAAAAGCTAGACAAATTTATTGAAGGCCTTCAGGTGCATTCAGGGCAGACAAAGACTACTTGTGAGGTTACACCCAAAATTGGTCCCCAGTCAGGAAATCTTCACATTTCGTATGTTCTGTCTTATTAACATATCAGGCCTCAATTCTCCAATTACACCTTTAGGTGATGATGTCAACCACACCGAGCTTGCTCTCCCCAGTTCACTCTTGTTTATGTTTTGGGGCTCTGAGGCAGCGAAGTGAACTTGGATTTTCCACTGAGAGCAACTGTTTTGTCGAAAATGCTGGAAACAGAGGGTTTTAGCACTTTATATGCAGCCTAGAGCTATACACCAAAACTACAGATAGATGAAAAATAGAAGCTAAAAATCCTTAAGGCATCACTTGAGCCCTCCAGCCAAATGAGTGGGGCCTTCTTTTGTTGTTGCAAATGCTGGTGAGCCCAGCAGATGTGCATGGCTGTGAAACAAAAGCACAATATCCATATCGCTCCCTTTCCAAGTACCTGGGCATCACCCTTAAATTCCCACATAATCTTTTAGTATTAAAAATTGCTTTGCCCTGACACTTGATGGCTCTTAGTGAGAGAGAGTTGTGCACACCTGGCAGCTGCCAAGTGCAAATGCATTCCATACAAAATTGTCTAGACTCCCAACCCCATGCTCTGCTGCCTTTTATCTCTTTGAAGTTGTTCTGTTCCGATTTTGTGTTCCTTGCCCAGAACTTTGCCTATCATTGCCTCCAAGTCTACATTCCAAACACATCTCTCCTCACATCCACTTTTCCTCATTTACAGGCTCTTTTGCAATCTACATCTTTTAATAGCCAATCCCATTTATCCCATTGCAGCTCTCTCTGAGATTGAATCTGTACAGTGGCTTTTTATTGTTCTCTGTCCTCAGAACCATAGAAATCTGAGTCGGAAAAGGCTGATGAGGTCATCTTGTCCATTCCCCTTGCCAACACTGAATTGTTTCCTACAGTCTAATTTTAAAATTACTCATTCAGCTGGGCTTCCACCTCGTCTCTTAGAAGATTATTCCACAGTATTAGGCTGTGTATCACACCATTAGGAAGTTTTTCCTGACAGTTATCTTGAATTTTCCTTCCTGTACTTTTGTTCTACAGTCCATAGCTGTGTCCCATTGGGCCACTCCAAACAAGACGTTCCACTCTTTTAGAACTGACAGCCTTCAAAACCCACCTAACACGCCATTTAAAAAGTCCTATTAAATACTATCAGATGCTATCTGTTACTATCTTCCCCACCCACAACACTGTATAGTGACATATCTGATTGTCTCTTTTTGCTTTTGGTCTGCAAGGAAAGGAACAGAAGGAACAGAAAGCTGGAGTTCTGTTCCAGCTTGTATGACAGGTGCCATGTGAGGACAAGAAGTCCATATGAACAAGACCTTCTATTCTAAACCTTCTTCACTGAAATTCATACTGCCTTTAAAATTCTGACAATGTCAATTAACTCTACCTATACCTTTCACACATCCAGGCAAAATGCTGATGTCCTTCACCAAAAATGAACTTTAGGGAAAATCCTAAATACAGACGTACATACTGCTTCGAATCAGAGAGACTTTGAATTATGTTAGTGAACACCTCTGAACATGTTGTGTTGGAAGGAGCTGAGCCTCTTTCACTTTTACATACCTGATTCTTAAGTGTTCTGAACCAGCACATTTTAGCTTTGATTTTTCAGAAGGACTTGAATCTCTTTGGATATTTAAATAAGTGACCACACAGTCAAATTACCTCAGCCACTTGGGTTGATGTAGCCTAAACCTACAGTCCATTATTTAGAGACCTAGAAAATGTTTAGAATATCTGGCTTCTGCAGTGGAAATGGAGTTCTTGTAAATTTGGACATGGGCAACTTTGATGATTTGTTCCCTCACTGTGTGTGCTGAATACTTCTGGACATGAATGAACTTGCACATGACTTATAAGGTATCTTGAGTTCACCTTCATGTCTGCTTGTCAGCTTTTGTCAGCCTGATATGGATTGACACAAGCATCGCCTCAGAGTTGCTAATGTTCCTCATGCCTACAGCTAAATAAAAAGCTGTGGTAAGGATCCAGGATGCATCTTGGCAAAAACAATCACCTGCTGCTCACAGGAATTTGAGAATCTCTTGGATTCTTTCAAATATTTTAAATATTTTTGGGAAGAGTTTTTCAGAACCAGTTCTAAATCTGACAATTATCTCGGTAGGGTTGGCTCCACAAAGTACTGTGGAGCATCAATGATCTGGTCAGAATAGAAAAAGACTGGCCATGAATAGTTTCTGTAGGAGGTAAATGAGAGGGGTGATTTAGATGAGCTCACCACTTAAGAAGCATATGGACAGGCTGGGAAGTACATATGTAGCATTGGCATGGCTCTCTGGGACACAATTACAGCAGGATATAAAGATGTGGCAAGCGGAAGTACAGTTATACCAGAACTAAGAGGTGCTGGGGTCTCTATGCTCTCCAGAAAGCTCTGCAATTTGAAGTCAACACTCACTGCTCTGTTTGGGACTTACACACATGGCTGTATGTTAGAGCCCTGACTCTGTTTTCTCAATCACTTCTTCTGCAGCTTAGGGAGGGTTATTTTTGGCAGCACCTCTCTTGCTCCTTTCTCTGCACTCTTGCTCTCACTGCAGCTGTAATTATTCCTGCTCTCAAAGTACCTGGGGAGAGTGTGGAGGAACCAGACATCTGAACTGTGCACCCAGGTTGCTTGCAATTGCTCTTTTTTCAAGTGCAGTTTTCCAGGTTCTGTGTTTTTCCCCCGCTTTGCTCTCTGGGTGGTCAGGAATCATGTCTTTATCCTGTTGGGAGCAAGGTGCCCCTCTGAGGCTCAGATGGAAGGCTGTTTTCCTCCTTCCACCCCATGCTGCCGAAGTTGCTGTTTTCTGTCTTTTTGTTGTTTCTCCATAATTGATGCCAAGCTGTTGTACAGGGAGAACTCATCCTTTAGAAATGAACTCATCCAGAGTGCTATACATTGTTCACTGCTATCTGTCCATGGATTTCATTATTAGAGAACAATGAAACACTCTCTGTGGGTGTAGAGGGACCATTTTTAGCTAGAATGCTATTTATGGAAAAAAGAATTATGTTTCAGAACCAAGTTTCTTCAACTAACCTGTGAAATAAAAAAAAAAACCCACGGATCATCTCTTAGAAATATAGAATTTTTGCCTTTTCCTAAAGAAAAGAAATATCTTTCCAGCAAGGCTGATAACAGTGTTCCTCCTAAAAACAAAAGCAAAAAAAAAAAAAAAAAAAAAAACTTTTTTTTTCTTACTTT
>VZRN01003889.1:2226128-2254056 GCA_013397935.1 Dasyornis broadbenti | reverse complement strand
AAAAAAAAAAAAAAAACAAGCCTTTTTCTTCCTTACTTCACAGTATTTATGGGCATTTGCCTTAGGTGGCTTAATGTTGAGTGATAAGCACTGTATGAGATCCCACAAATATTTCCAAAATTCACTCATGCTGTGGGTTCATGGCACTCATTTTGCTTCATATACTGTCTCAGCTTGCTGTTTGCAGCAAAACTGCCTTTTCTGCAATTTGTAGCATCTCCTCTGTACATAAAGTTATTATATTTAGTTAGTATTTCTTCTTCCTTTTTTCATTGACCACCTCCCAGAGCAAAACTGTCCCTATCTTTTCGTTCTCCCATCCCGTTTCAGACTTACTGGCCCATGCTATGTGTTCTTGATAAAAGAGGGGAAATGCATTAACAAATATGCTCTCTCACATATTTTCTATGCACTCTTTTTTTTCTAGCTTGACTGAAGTAACTTTTGGCTCATGAAAAAGTATCCTAAAACCAGAAAGTGGAGTAAAGTAGATTAATGGAAAGAAAGTAAGCGGTGAGAACACACTTCAGATGTTAAGGCTAATTCTGCTCAGGCATCTTCCTTCCCATCCAGAGTATTTCACAAGTGACTGATGCCTGCCAATTTCTGTGCTTTTTGGAGGGCTACGGAGAAGCACCTGAAAACGGCTGTGTTTTTGGAAAGGGCTGAACATCTGCAGTCAGGCTCAAAAACTATCTAGTCTGTGAAGGTGGAATGCATAAAATATTTTCAGTTCCTGAGGAAAAGCCATCCTGATGCAGTTGAGTTGATGCTGCATGTACCTCAGAAGCAAAACTAAGGGAGGAGCCAGTGCATCCCATTCAACCCAGGCATCCTAGCAGCATCTCCTAAATATTCCTGACCATGACACACAGACTTGTCATCTGGTCCATAGCTTGGTGCTCGCAGGAATCTCACTGTACCCTTCAGACACAGAGCATGGGGGCTTTTCAGCTCTGGGTTATTGCTTCTGCAGGCACAAGCACTTTTCTGTTTGAAATATTTATTTATTGATTTATTGCCTGATGCCCACCTACTGAATTCCCAAGCTTTGGTTTCCAGGTTTCCTCCTCCTGTCAGAGAATCCATTAGTAATTTACACAGCAGGCCCATGGCCTGGATCACAAGCTGGGCTGTCTGTGCCAATGAAGTTGCAACATTTTTTCAGAGTTAAATATTTAACAGGTCCGAGTATAGATGTGAACCCTTATAGACTGCTGCTGTGGAATGCATTTCCTATATTTTTGTTCACATTAGTAGTTTCTCATGTTTCTTTTGCATGTCTAACATTATAGGGTGACACTAAGATTAATGGAAGATACTGGAGTGCAGATTAAATACCAGTTTTCAAAACATGTGAGCAATCTGGCTTGGTGCCAATCACAAGGATAATGAAGTTGTTACAACTTCTGACAAAGCCAGTGGTTTAGGAAGGAACTGGGGACACAACAGCACATGTGTAGAGCGTGAATTTTAGGAGCATGGTGGGGAACTGTAGGGAGTGTGGGAATTTGAGTGGTTGTTTTGGGGACCTGCAAGGGCAGCCATAGAGGATATGAGAAGGGAGCTAAGGTTATCACAGCAGGGGATATAGGACGAAAACCCACAGGAAACTAGGTTTCATTAGCTCTGCCACTTGCAGAACAACTTGTTTTAATTAAGCTTCCCTTCTATTTCTAAAGGGAAAATGCAGGAAGAATATAAGAAGGAAAGGGAAAAACCTGAAAAAATAAAATAAAAACAGTGAAACAACATTTTAAAATATTTTCAGTACTTTTGTTATTCTTTTTGTAGTCAGGTTTTTTTTTTTTTTGGTCAACTACTGTACCACTCCCTTTCACCCTAAGAACATCATTAATTACACATATATACTTTTTCTGCTAAAACAATTTCAAAAAGTCATCTAGGTGACCTACTTGTTGCTCTTTCTTGTCATAGCTTGGCAATTTTTTATGAAGGTGTTTGTAGTAGAAACTCATGGTCATGTCTGATAAGGAAGAAGTGTAGAGGTAAAACCTTTTGCATTTTGAACTCTGAGGATTTTCCTATCTGCCTCTGAGGCTAGGATTTCAGTCTAGAACTGTAATAAAACAGCTTTTTTTGTGGTATCTTTCTTTAAAAACTTATAGCTTTACATGCTAATTACATGTGATTAGGCAAGGTTAACATAATCATACCTTTACGTGACTTGGAGTCACTTGGTTCAGGGGCATAGCTAAGAGAAAAGTGAACAAGAGAAAACCATGAAGTCTCTCCTTGTTTATGAAGCAGCAATTGCCTGGTTCAAGAGAAGCAGAGGTAAAAGCAAGAAAGAAAGGAAGAAAACAAAAGAAAGTAAGAAAATTCAGGGAAAGAAGAAAAAGAAAGCAAGCAAAGAAGCAAACAAGCAAGTAAGCAAGCAAGAAGGCAAGAGAAAGAAGGAAAAAAGAAAAAAAAGGCTTTCTACAATAAGAAGCAACAAAAACATAAAATATATAATAAATCCACATGGAAAAAGAATATAGTTGATTTCCTGCATCTCTCTGAGTTATGTTTCAGTAAATGTATAGCACACATACTGTGTTTAAAGCAGATTTGACAACATATAAAACATGAAAAATATTATGACATTGGCCAATATTTATGATGTATATTTCCACACATAAAATATATTGTGTCATATCATGGATTTTAAAAATCATGGAAGTTGGCCATGTCATAATATTTTAGAGCTTTTTATACATTGTCAGAGCTATTTTAAATATACGTGCTCAGCATTTTATGAAACTTCCAATACACGGACATACGGAAAATATCTACTGAGTTCACAGGAGACCAGCATTTCAAATGTAAAGTTTAGCTAATACACGCTTCCTAGCACAAAAAAAACCCTTTTCTTTTTGCTTTATTTCTTGAACGTAAACGTATTCACCTTGTTGCACTTTGTATGGATTTATACCAGTGGTGCTCAGCATTTACTAAATGACAATTGCATTTGACCTGATGATTTGGGCTTAATGTACATGAAATTCTCACTGAAGTTTTGCAAAATGGGACCATCTGGCAACTCACAGCCACAGAAAGCCTCACAAAAATATCCATGTTCAGCTGACAAAAACCCTCCAGTTTTACTAACTATTTGCAATTCCCTCTAGAACATTTTAGTGCTAGCCCCCAAAGAACACTACCAACATGGCTCAGGGACACTCAGAAATCCTTTCTGGAAGAGACTGAGGATAGGCAGGGCTTAAACGGCATAGGTATTTTGTCTGTGTGTTAAAGTTGTGAGGTTAAGGCACTTGCTAAGGATCAGAGGGAAGTTTTGGCATTTTCTGGAAACAGAGACTTGATTCCCAGTCCTATGATTTAGCAACAAGACCACCCTTGGTTTTCTAAATGTCTTGGGAAATGATGGCAACAGCTCTGACAGCAGTTATTAGGAAAGAATTCTTCACTGTGAGGAGGGTGAGGTATTGGAACAGGTTGCCCAGAGAAGTTGTGCATGCCCCATCCCTAGAAGTTCAAGGACAGGTTTGAACAACCTGGTCTTGTGGGAGGTGTCCCTGTCCATGGCAGGGCATTGGAAATAGATGATCTTTAAAGTCCCTTCCAACCCAAACCATTCTATGAGTCTCTCATTTATTCTAAGGTGTGTTATTAAAGTTTTTATTTTCAAATACTACTGGATATTCATATAACTACTTTTTTTCTTATTTTTTGAATTCTTCCTTTTATTTTTGCTCCAACTGCAAACCCTCCTGCTGTAGCCTTTGCATAATAACCCACTCAACCTCCACGTGGCATCATGGGGTGTTACCATGTTTTAAAGAGCATGTTTAGTTTGCTTGCACTTGCCAGCATCTGTGTGGGGTCACCACACATGTGGTACTGGGGGTAAATTTTTTTTTTTTTTTTTTTTTTTCATTTCTTACTTTATAGGTTACCAGAAAGTGACTGGAGACAAGTAATTGCTCCCAAGGATACTACATAGCTTAGCTCAAGGTCTTCAGAGGAAACTGGGGAGAAGCAGATATGCCACTTGAAGGGCTAATGTATATCACCAAACACTACAGGATAATTATAATCGTACGTGACACTGTGAATAAGGATGGGTGGAGGTAGGGCAGAAGCCTGTGTTTGCTTCATCAGCAATACAGAGCTACAGATGCCGCTGTGGAACTGTGTGACACTGCTCTATTTAGCTATTTAGATAAAGTAAATTTGGCTCTTGAGTGTTGGTATGGCAATTCCTTCAGCTAAATGTGTGCCAAATTGAAGGAGCAGCAGTGCATTAAAAACAAAAATTAATTTGGAAAGTATTTTAAAAATCCAGCTATGTTCTGTAAATAGGATTGCCACACTGCCCCAACTAGATTTCATGAGGTTTTTTTTTATCTTTTGCTGGCTGGTAGGAAATGTTATTTCAGCACTTCCAGGAACACTGGGCTTTTCTAGGCGTCGTCCAACTGGTTTATTTAGATTTACCTTATTTGTTTGACTGATTTATCTGATTTAACTGGTGGCATAAAGACATCGATTCTCAAGAGCAAGTTATTGTTTTCACATATGCTTCAATTTGAGCACTGAGGTTTGGGGCGGGGATTTGCTGTTGAGGGGGCTGGAGAAGGTGAGAGAAAGTTTGGGCAGCATATGCATCATGGTTTTTTCTTTTTGCTTGGGTTTGCTTTACATTCACTCAGTGTCTTTTCCAAGAGATTACCCTTGAAATACAGTATCATTACACAGGAAAAGAACAATTTCTGCAAAGTCCTAGGTATTCAAGATAAACACAGCAACAAAATCGTCTTTAGTTTCTTAGGAGCTAAGAGGACCATATTTGTCTCCTGCAGAGAAAAGCAGAAGCAAGAAAATGACCTAAACATTGAAACTTATTGCCAAGAAAGGAAAACAATTTGAAGGCATGGTATGTAGTTGCAATTAAAAACAAGGACTCCACTTCTTTCCGTCTGTGGACAAATCTTGGTTAGAGACAGAAATGCAGAATGAGTATTTTCCTTATTTCTTGGGAAAACATGCCCAACATACTGACAAATTAAGAGCGGCAGTTTTACATGTCTTGATGTCCAGAAGATGTCAGTCTCATGCCCCACTTCCTACAGTAGTAATATTAAGGGTAAATTTAAAACTTAGGCCACTACAGTCAAAGTTAAAGCAACAACAATAAAAAAGAGTTGGATCATTAGGAAACATTAAGCATTTTGTAGGGAGAGAAGTTATTATGTGAATTGTGTCCAGCTGTTTAGGGGCAGCAACAAGACCATCACAACATGTTTTGAAATATATACAGCAGAAATGTGTTTGCTGTGGGTTCAGGAACTGTCCTGTTCAGCTCTTCCTTAGGAGAGAACTGCATTGGCCTTTACCCTGCAGACTGACTGTGATGTGTTTTCCCCACATTAAACAGAACCCAACAGAATCTCTGGTAAGGGAACAACAGAGACCCAAGGAACTTGAACACAAAATGATACTTAAGAAATACTCTGGCTGCAGTCAGGTGGTCAGTCAGCAGGTCAATATCCAGTTTTGTTGCCTTATAGAGTGTGTTTTTCCCTTAGACTTTCAAAGACTGTGCCAAGCCTAAGACATGAATAGAAACATTGGTAGTGCTCCTCACTGTCCATATGACCCCCTATAAGAAAGAAAAAGGCTGCTGAGGATGTGTGTGTTGTACAGCTGAATCTGATCTTCCAGTCTTCCCCATCCAGAATTTTAGTTCTTCAGCAGTGAGCAGGGGCGAGAGCCCGTTCTGCACAGATCCTGTGTTGCAACACTTCTGCTCAGCCCACATCACTAACACTTTCTTGAATGTTGTTTCTTACCTGGAAGAGTCAGCAGGTTTAGGTCTGAGAGGATTTGGCCATTAGCAGGAATGTTCAGCAACACCATGGAAAGGACATGAAACACCTGGCATGGTCCCAGATACACACAGCCTGGAACATTTAATGACATTCAAGGGATAAAATGACCAAACTGTAAACCTCTCTTCCCCCACCCTCCTTCCTGCTTTATTTTTCATAAATGCACTTTTGAACATGCAGTGCATAGATGTTTTCTTTCTACCTTCCTTTGTCTCTCTGTTTCTTACTTGTGACTCCTTGGGGGCCAATTGAAAAAAAAATGTTCTGCACCATTTACTAAGGTTTTTGGCAGGATTTTCCTAGGAAAGAGTGAGGAATGCACTGTTTCTACATCAACTTGCTCATAGGTCACTCCTTGTGCACACACTTCAGGGATTAAAAATGCCAGGATTCTCAGTTTGTTTGCTCTGAAAAGCCTGCATGCAGGTTTTCTGTCTCTGTCTCACACATGTTTATACATACACATTCCCATGCACACACACACAAACTCCTTAGTGAAAGTGCCTGGTGTCATGCCTATAAAGACAGTGCACTACCAATGACATCATGCAAAGTTTAGATTGATAATAAACAGGGTGTTGATGTCAAAGGCAACAGATTTGGATAGTTCCCTAAGAACAAGGGAGAATGTTAGCTGGTAAAATAACCTGGAAGAAATTTCAGAGTATGAATGTTACTGAATAACTGTGTCTCATATATATATATATATATTTATACACACACACACAACCAGTTTCTTGTCTTCAGGCCTGTCTGGGCCTGGTGAATATTATGAAATATGTAAGTTGTTAGCAAGGTGATGAAGAAGAATACCAAACCATGAAGACTGTGGGTACTTATTGTAAATATGTCAGAACTCTGCTGTATTTCCATCTGATGGTGCTAAGAAACTGTTTCTGATGGAGTAGAATGTATGGAGCTAATGGGATTTAGTTAATCTAACAATTTACGTGCTTGCTGGTTTTTGGGTTAACTTTAAAATCTGCCATAAAATGAATACTTTACAGTGGTAGTCCCAGTAACACTTCTGTATATTGTCCTTTGCATTTTTGTTGGCTTGCTGACATCAGTGCTTTAATACTTAATATCCTGTGAACATTTCTGTGTTTTATAGTTCTGTATGTGCTGGAATAAAGAGGGAGGAGAGGACAGAGGCTCTCTAGTAAGGAAACACATTATTCTTTACTGATATGTTTTTGTTCTCCGCTAATCATTTTTTTCCTTTTCACATAACCCAGAGGAAGAACTGCTGTCAGAACAGAAAATGGCAGATGGTAATGTGTATGTGAAGTGTGGTAGTAATTATGTTATTACCTAGGCTCTACACAAGGCTTGTTTATGTAAAAGGAGGAGATTAATTCCTTTGGGTTGCTAGAGAAAAGTCCCAGGCCTGTAACTGATTTCTCCAGAGAGCTACTGAATTCTTCAGCTCTATCCATTTGCCAGGCTGTGCCTTTTATATGTCACCTCTAAATAAAATAAAACAAAATAAAAAAGTCCCAGAAAGTAGTTCTATGTCAAAGATGAAGACTCACCTCCCTGATAAATCATGGCAAGGGTAGAAGGAACATGTGGGTGAGAAGTCTGAAATCCAGCAACTCTTGGAGGCAGGCTGGCGGAGCTGCACTGCTCTCCAGCAGACCACATGGTGGATGAGGTCTTACCTGCAGCTTGTGCTCTTTGTGTGCAATTACTCACTCTGGGAATGTGATTTAATCTGTTTTGGAGGTGCTGGGGGCAGTAAGAAAAGGACAGGCATATCTGCCTCTAAGAACTCTGGTTACCATCAGCCCAGCTTAAAAAGTAACAAAGAAAACCTGAAAACCAGGGAGTGGCTGTTATTTATTAGTGACATGGCATTAAAACACTGTCTTTGAAACATTCAGGGTTGAAAGTATAGAATTAAATAGATAAGATGGGAAAAGTACTTTTTGAAAGATGCAGTGAGTCTTGAAAGACAACAGTTCTCATGTTTTAATTTCAGCTGTAACAGAGTAGGTTATAAAGCTGTGATATTTCAAAGTTACAGATTCAGAACAATATCCTCCATGCTTTTCTTCAGGTTGAGATGATTCAGGGAAGAAAGGGAGGAAAGAACTGATAGATATGTTTCGACCATATTTGTGACTCAGGGTGACTCAGCAACTGTGATGCTGCGAAAATGGAATCACAGCCAGTCCCAAGGGAGAGACCCAATTCCTCCTGACCCACAGCATGCTGGAGCATCTACCCTGACTGTATGTTTATTAAGGTAGCTTGATCAGAGCTTACTGCCCTTGATGCAAAGGCTACTAAAAGCTTCAGTGGGCTCTGGATCACTTGCATAGGAAGAAGTTACAAGGAAATGGAGATATATCCACCCATGCGACCTTCTGTGCCAGGGTTCTCCCAGCCCACACAAAGCTGAAGCAGTGTTGAGCCTTCACCCTGACACTTAAATAGCAAATCCAGGAAAGAAATCCCCTTTAAGAACAAAACCAAACATAGCCCTTTCTAGGCACTGTTTATAATGTGAACAATTCGGAAAGAGCTTGTTCCATATTTATGGCGTTTTTAAAAATAGATCATATGGCTAAAATATGATACTGTTCCCCACTTCAGGGAAAGCAAGATCTTTCCTCTGGGGTATAAAATATTTCCAAAATGAATGACTGTTAAAATTCAGGAAAAAAAATAAAAACCAGTTTATAAAAGCATGCTGACATTGTAAAAAATTAATAGTATGCTTGGAACCCTTTGAGTTTCCAAAATGGTCAGTTCAATAGAAAAAAAAAAAAAAAGCACTTTCTTATTATAAATTTGAGTTGCCTGTCTTGGGTTTTCCTAATGAAAGAATTTTTGGAGTGAATAAAGCTCACATTGAGTGTTCACAGCCCATCTCCCCCTCAGTGTATAATTTAACCACCCAACCCTGTAGCCTGGAACACTTTCGATTACAACTTTAATAGTTATTTTGGAAAAAACCGGTAGCCAAATATTCAATCTTTAGAATATAATGTATGAGAGTTTTCTTCTCTTATATGTCATAGGAAATTATGATGACCGTGTGTGTGAGAGTGTGTGTGTGTGTGTGTGTGTGTGTGTGTGAAAGCAAAATAAATGTACTATTTCATGCTACTGGATTCCATTACTCGAAACTTTAACAACAGTAGGTCTGGGAGGGGCGAGGAAATTGGGCCAAATTCTCAATCACTCTAAAATTGGTCATATTAATGCTGCTTCAAAGATCATCTCTATGAATAGCCCAGAAAACCAGGTGTTGGGTAGTACTGGACTTACCCTGGCCTGGGTTCCATAACTCCAAGTAAAGGAGACATATTTTTGTAGTGAGGTTGCCCTTAAGGATCTGTTAAAAGAAACCCAAAAACCAGCTAGTAGTGTTACACAGAAGTCATTTAATTCTCTTATACTCACTGTTAGGCTGAGCAGAAATCACTGGAAAAATAACAGCTGTATATTATTAGCTTTTAAGAGCTGAGCTTGCTTACCACTGTTTAACGTTTCATTATTTTCTTGAATCAGGAACAAATATTTCAGCAGTAGAACACATGATATTCCTGATTAATTGGGTCCTCAAATGAAGTGAGCTGGAGTTCTCCATCAGCTTACAAGGAGATGTAAGCCCTTACAAGGGCTTGAAAAAAGTTTGGTACATATTTCCCCTGTCTTTAAAGAAAAAGTTGAGACCTTTTAGTGGTGTTTTTTGATTTCCGCAGTTTATATATCTATCCTTGCAGAACTTACACGGCTTATGCACCTATCTTACCCCAAATCCTAGGTAAAATGAAATTTCTCATGAACGTTTTAAGTGTATTTTGATGGTTTTAAAAGGAATCAGATGCTAGTCATTAGAGATCTGAATGTCTTCTGCAAGCAATTGAATAGGACTTCGATAAGCATCTTAATGGATTTAACTGCTGATAAGTGGAAAATAAAAGGATGTTTTGTGATAATGTAGACATTTTATGTTGCTGTCTTAGGCAAGTCTTATGTTCCGCAGATCTTGTCATGTAGAGTACTGTAGGAGGACTAAAACATTACTTAATGACAACTATTCTAGGCTGTGAAATGTCATAACTTAGGAAGAAAATCTCTGAAGAATAGAATTAAAAGTATGTTGAAATTTGAAAAGAGGAAATGTCTTGAGAACTCTTCTTAATTTCACAGGTTTGAGTCCAAACTGCCCCCCAAAAAAACCCAAACAAACTTATAAAATTCTCTATCTCCTGTCTTTCTTTTAATTATCTTAGAGGAATGAGAATATTGAAGCTCTACAGACAAGTCTATTTTGGTGGTTACTGTATAAAATGATGGAAACATAAAGGCAAGCAATCGAAGTTGTCCAACTATCTTTCTTTGGAAATTCTTCAGTTTCTCCTGCTCCCATTTCCTTGTTTGTAATGTGAAGTTCCTGGGTGTCCCCACTGCAAGGAACACATTGCTGTGTAGATGAACTGCAGAATGTAGCTACTGGGTATAGTTACTATTACTACTGAACTCTCATATTTTGGACTATCTAATATATTAGCAAAGGTCAGTATTTATAATTATGGGTTACAATGTCATAGCCAAACATTTGCAGCTATAAAATGTCCTTTGCTAGAATAAGCAAGTTAACCAGTTTCTCTCATCCTCATTTCTGCAAAGAAAGCCTCAGTGTGTTGGAGGATAATAAATTCCACTAGGTCACTGCAGAAGGAATAACATGTATTAAAGAATAAGCTTTTTGAAAGCAATTCCTGTTCCTTTTCTGAACTAGCCAGTGCACTATCTTTCCTACAAGAGCATGGGCTATTCTGCTTCTTGCTGCTAATAAATAAATCTTTCTTTGTAGTTTTTATAAAGACTGAATTTTAAAGAAAGAAAAAAAAAAGAATTTCCATCTGGCTCTAGCAGTGTAACAAAAGTCCCCAGACTTTTTCCAAATGCCTAATTATTTTAGCGTATCCTTTGTTTGTATGGAAAACCAACTGGTGTTTGCCTGACCCTGTGTTATGGATGCATTTTAATTAAATAGAAGGAAGATGAGTAGAGGATTTTAAGGTAGCCCTACAGGCATACACAGAGACTACTGTCCCAAATATCATTCTCATACTCCACTTATTTTCTGTTTTCATTTCTGGACCTGATCTTTTTATGTCACTTTAAGTGAAAACTTTTTAAAAGGTAGTAAGCAGCCTCCTGTACTCAGTAGGTTTGTCAAGACTTGTTCATTTCCTGTGTTGGTCTGACTTTCCAAAAGTGTGGGTAAAAGCCATCTCAAGGCAGAATGACAACTTGTGTAACCTCTTACAGGTGATCCTACAGAACTTCTTTTCTCGCTGGGCAAATCTTATAATACCAGAATGCTAGTAGAGTACCATCTTTCCTCATTTTTATTATAATTGCTACCAGAGTCTGTTTCTGAGATTTTAATAGAATTATATGTTGTTTGCTATGATTAGTAAGGTATTGCCTATAAGCTTTAAATTTTTGTCATTCTTTTTGTTTGCCTCTGATGCTGCTCCTATAAGGAGGTGATATTTTATTGCTTTGTCCAAGGGTCACTGTTTAGCAAATGACTGATGTGGTTATAGAATATGTAGAGGAATGCACACGTGACCTCTACTTCCACCTTTTCCAGGGTCTTTGTGAAACAATTCTTGCAGCACATGAGTCTCATTTAATGGGAAAACAATCTTTGATGTTTAAAAGTAGAGATTTATTTTAAGAAGAGATATTAAATCTTGAATATTTTCTTTTTTTTTTGGTCTTTGTAAGATCAGATCATACCAGGAAACAAATGTTAGAACATGCTCAACTGGGATGAAGAGCCCCCTGTTACAAACCTCTAAAGTTTTTTCTAGGTTTTACTGATCTTTACAATTTATATACCCATATTATCATCAAGTGCAAATAGTAAGCTTTTTAGATCACTTTATATGAGAGACTATATAGTTAATATCACTTTATAGGAGTCAATACTATTAATCATGAAAAATGAGTTTTCCACAGTATTTATGAACTTTTTTTGTACTGCAGTAGATCTGAAAACTGATATTTGGTAACTTTCTGCTGAAGAATGTGATTATCACTATTTAGCGTTTTAGTGAGAAAATAAAAAAGAATTGTAAACAATACAGGCTTACATGAAAAAAGATTCCTAACAGATTGCTAATAATTGTTAAGAGTTAGCATTGATTGATTAAAATATGTAGAGGATTCAAAAGAAATACTATGAGAGATTTATTATATTTCTAATGATTTTCAGTAATTCTTGAAACACATGATATCTTCCTCTAATTTTTGATTGAAAAGTTTAAAACCTCTATTTTTAGTATCTCTGACTCCTGGAAAAAGAATAGTAAAATTACTGGTATGAACAGCTTACTTGAGAATGTATAGGGCTCTTTCAGGAAAGAAGGTTTGAAAACACAAGTTATGACCAACATTGCTGGACTTTCACCATCCAGACCACTAAAGAGAACTGACGTTTCTGTACCATTAACAGAGGTCCTGCGCCGATGGAATCCATGGGGAATAAAAGAAACTCACCCAAGAGCTTGTCTGCATACAGAATTGGAGAGGATTAGCAAATGGCAGAGACTTTTTTTTGGAGGTCTAATTCGGTGGCAAACATGCAGATTCCTCTTCTGATTGTCTTGACTAAGTCTGATCAGCTCTACTCAGAAATAAAAGTAGCAACTATCAACCTTCAAAGCCAATGTGCTGTCATCCTACATTTTTTGGACATGACTAAGAGAAGAACTAAATGTGCGGACTCATATATAGAAAAGGCTAAAACCCAAACCTGTCATCTAACTTATTTTACATGAGATATGAGAAAATCAAGCCCATGACTTATTTTCTTAGATAAGCTCTCCCTAGCTTTATTCCTATTTTCAAAGTGCATTCAACTCAACACAAATGTCTTTGACTCCTCTTTTTGAAAGCTTAATGCCACAAAGTCCTAGTTTAGTGACTTTCGGAGAAGAACACAAATATTGCTGAGACAAAAATGCTGACAGCTAAACTTCAAAAATAGTTTTGGATGAACTCAGATTATGAGTAGTTCATACGCACTTTCCAAAAATGGACATAACAGCTGGAGAATTTTTTCCCCCTGTCCAAGAGGTTACTGTGGTCTGTGGGTTTCTTTGTGTGGGAGCTTGCATCTTCATACACAGAAATAGAAGAAAACAGCCTGCAATAAGACACAAAAATAAACCAAAATGTAATATAAAAATCTCTGAGATCTTGGGAATTCTGGGCAAAGTTAGTCAATAATACTATGGAAAACAAACATATGAAGTGTTCCTGAGGAAATTTTAGGCTCCAGAGAAGCAATCAGTTTGAAGATGAGACATACCAAATGGACCAGAGCAGACTTTTACAGTGAGCTTAGTTAAAGTGAACTGCTCTTAGAGGAGTGAGGCTGAATCCAAACCAGAGATTTTAAAGAAACCCTGCAGTTTACAATGTACAGGGTGGAAGATTAGATGAGCACAATTAACAGTTTTTGGTTGTAAATTGTGAACCCATGAACCTTTCTTTCTTTTCTGGCATCTCTTCAGCAATGAGAGGAGATGCATATTTGCTTATTCAATGTAAACTCCCAGAAGATGCCCCAGAAGGGTTGGAATCAGCAGGAGGATTTCTGTTGCCTTTGGTGCACATTAGTTCAGGTGCTGCCTCTTAGCAAAACCCATCAGCACAGGTACATGCAGCTCCTGCTTCCAGGGACACAGTGTATATAACAGCTGGATCTGATACAGCACAAGCTAACCTATGCCAGTTTCACTTCCTGCACCACCCAATGGCAGATGCTGTGTCCTGAAAAGCTGCAGCAGCTCTAGTTGTCACTGATTCTACTCCTCAGCCACTCCAGGAGTTCGTTTTCTTCCAGTTTTGCTGCTGGGTGGAACAGACTTGTGCCCCAGCTCTCACTTCATTCATAGCAAGGTGCAAATCATCCCACCAGGATATAGTTTGCATTTTAGATGACTGAACGTGCCAGTATTGTAGTCAGTTTTTCAGTAGCACCCATGGTCACCTGAGAAAACCAGAGGTGAAATTTAAGCTCAGTTCTACATATTCTGTCTGTGGAAGACATGGAAGATCAAGATGAGGTCCTTCCAAGTCCATCTTGAACTGATTAAGGCACTGTGTGCCAGCTTGCACTTTTCATCTCAAAACTGTGATAGAAATTTGTCATCCGGTCAACTCTGGTACCCTGAAGTGCTTTTCAAATAGAAATTCAAAGGGGGCCAAAATATTTTTTCCATTGGCAACTATTCTTCAGCATATTGACATTTTCTTATAGGTAGCATTTTCGTCCAGTGCAATGCAACACCTCCCTGAAAATCAAGGGAAATGATAGAACAGCAGGAATCTTCCCTCTGCACAAAAAAAGTATCAAAGCACAAATATGCCTTTCCCAAAGATTTCCTTTTTTTCTTTTTTTTTTTTGGCAAAATTTTCTGCTATAAGGATATTTTAAAAAAAGAAAACCAAAAGCCATGGTGATTTTGACCATTCATTTTACAGGTGCCAAGACAAATGAGGGACACATATTGCCTGCTTTAGGGCTTTACCTTTTATTCTTGCCCACTCTGAGAAGAGAGGAAGCATGTGGAGCTGCTCCTGTTGGATTTTGACTTCGCGTAGGAGCAGGAGATCTGGTAGAAATCCCAGAGCTGACCCAGAGCTGCAAGATGCTGCTCTGGACTGTGAATCTCTCTGATTGGTGAGAGTGGTTTGGCCCCAGTATTTTGGCTCTGGTTGTTCAGTCCCTTGTCCAGCATGGTCCATAGTATCTTTCCCCACAATTACTTTGGAAAATTTCTACAAAACAGCTCGCATGCTGACAGACAAGCAAGGGCTCTGCAGTTTCAACACATAAATCCAAAATTGGAAGAAGAGGCAGAATCTCTGTGTTCTGGAGAGGAGCAGCATGCAGGCCTACATGGCTCTGCCAGCATGAGCAAACAGGAGATGATGTTTCCTCTTTATAAAGCACATCTACGGAATGCTTGCTCAAAAGACAGTAGAGAGGCCTATGGAATAATAAAGCATATTCTCTAGGTATCCAGCAAAGTCACTGATGGAAGCTCTTTATGCAAAAATCGAAAATAAAGTACTACTCAGCTCTTCCTTAACAAATAGAATAAGTATTTTGCTTTATACATACAAAATATATCCACATGATCTCATGATTGATCTGATGAAACAGATTATTTTTTTCCTCATCTAAATTTAAAGAGATCTACCCTTTCCAGACATCTGAAAAAAGCTAACTGGTGTTTACATGCAGATAGACATTAGAAGGATAGGCTGCTTTTGAAAATATATTTTCTAGAGAATCTTTCTGTACCTTCAGCTTTCATCTTTCACTGAATTACTTGATCTGGTATCCACCAGCAGGCAGGATGTACCAGATACATTGGAAGAACATAACCTGTTTTTTTCCCATTTTCTGCACTACCGTCTTCCCTGACTTTTATTTTTTATTCTCTCTTTCTTCTGGGAAAACCTTGAAGACCCTTGAAAACCCTTGCCTTCTTTGAGTTTCCTTTCTTTTTACCACCAAGAAATATACCAGAAAAATTGGATTTGTGTTTTTCCACTTTCATGTGCTTCTCACATGTTGTGAAAATTAACCCCATTGTGGTCAGAAGTGAGAGGAGGTCAAATGGGAGAATGGTCAGCTACTCCTTGAGCTGGACTCGTAGGAAGCTGGCCTCATAATAGAGATCACAATACCCAACAAACTGAGCTGCAAGCTGTCTAAAACCATTCCCAACAGGGCAGGATGCAAAGGGATGACACTTGCACCCTAACCAGCTTCTGACTTATTCTCCTACCTCTGGATGCAGATAACATCTTCCATCACTTCATATTTATAACCCTGATTCTTCTCTGGAATAAGGTGATCAAATAATTTGAACTCTATAAATTGAATGTGATTTCAGAAGGAATTTTTTTTCCAAATGGGGTTTGTCTCAAATTTTCTTTTCTCTTTTCACCCGTAAAGAATCCAGTGAGAGTTGACATCTCTTCAGCCTGATGTGTATCAGTCCCTCCAAGATGGGAAGAAAAAAAGTCAAGAGAGTCACTTCAGTTTTTGAGGCAACAGGATACTGATATCAGTTCATAGTAGCTTCAGCAGAGTGAGCATTTTCAGGCTGTGCAGTCAAAGGAGGTTTCAGAGCCATCCTCGGGGACTTCCCTCAAAAACAAATGTCCTTCTAATCACTTCCAGCAAGGATGCCCTAGACAAAGGAATGATTTTTCTTGCTTCTCTTAAATGGTAGGGAACAAAATTTGCTCCAGGACAAATCTGATTGCCCTTCATGCAGTGTGAAAACAAGGATGGAGGGGAAAGAAAGAACATGACTTTTCTCTGCTGTCCTCTTGTCATCAGAACAACAGGAAAAGAATATTCTAAACTTCAGGCCTTTCCCTGCCAGTTGCTCTCCTCGCTCATAGTGATTATTTCAGAGGCACAAAGGTATTTCTTTTTCTGTTGAGTGTGTATCAGATCATGGTGCTGTTCAGTCTAACACTATGAGGCAGCTGCAGATGCATCCCTGAGCTGCACATATGTCAAGAGCACTGAAAGAGCATTACAGCATTAGGAAGAGAGGAAAGTCTGGTTTTGATTACTGATAATTACAGATAAGCTGTAGCTGACAGTCCTTTTCTGACCACAAACTCAAATCAATCAATTAAAGACTGCATGCAGCAGCACCCCTGTTTAATCATTTCCAGGCCCTTTAAAATGATCCATTACTCTGCTATCATGTCAGAGCTGCTGTGTACTGTTTGTTGTTGCTGCTGTGGGTCAAATACACAGCTACTTTCAGGCTAATTTCAAGAACCCAGTTTACTATTATAAAAATAAAAAAAAGAAATATATCTATTTATAGATTAGCCATGACTGTTAAATTGCCCTCTTGGTTTAATTAAATAAATATTGCAGCTGATGATTTAAATATCTTTTTGATATCCTGATACAAGGATAAATGCATTTCTTAATAGAATGTATCAGTGTTTCATCAGGGAGGAGAAGATGATGAAATAGTGCAAGTTCAACTCTATTCCTTCCTCGTTCCTATTATCAAAGATTTTTCACAGGAATTTCAAGTACGGGAGAGAAGTTTGTAATGGTACCTGGACAAAGAATTGATGCCAGACTGTAAGACTCTTCACTGGAACCACTTTGATGAACTGGATTATCTTTTGCTGAAATTTGTTTTGTTTCCAAGCTTTGAAAAGAGAAGAAATGTTCTGATGGTTTAGAAATTATCAGCTAACATTTTCAGGATACTTACTATTTTTGCTTTGAGATAATTTTAAAATCAGATGTTTTAAAACATTGAGATATTTCATGTCATGTACACAAAAAAACTAAGTGAATCAAGTTATTATGCTTTACCAAAATGAAATATTGTGAATGACATAAGATACTTTTTCATAGGATTTTCCTTCAGGGAGAAATTTTCCATTTTCTTCATTATCCGGTTAAAACTTTCTGTAAAAATTCTGGTTTAAATAAATAAATATTTGTAATGGAAGTATTTCCATCAGTAATTTTTCAGTCTAATTCTGAATAAAGGTGGATAATAGCCTATGCCTTCCAGGTGATGTAAGCCAGCATAGCACCAATTACTTGACTACATTTATCAGAAAGGCTTGGACTCAACCATGGAGCAATAATAATGACTGCCGTTTAAGTATATCATCTAGTTACACACAGAAACCAAAATAAATTAAATCTCAGAGAAAACAGCTCAGCATAATACTGAGATGCAGGACTTTGGGTTTCTATCATCAGCTTTGTCATTCTGTGTTCCCTAAACTATATTCAGTCCACATATTTTTAATGTTTGGTAGAATCTGAGCTGCTTCATTTCAGTTTAAACATTTAATTTCTGAGATAAAATGAATGAAACTAGATAAACCTACTTCTTTGTAAGAAAGGGTAATTCTACTAAGCAAGGGTATCTGTACCAGGATTCAACACATTTAAAAAAATACATTCTAAAATACAGACTGATGTTTCTGATTGTACATGTAGGCACACTTTATCAGAATCCCCCTCCCCTTCCCACCCCACAAAGAAAAAAGGGGCTTTTAATTCAGTAGAGATGCTTTTTAAACTCTCTTTACTGCTGTTTATTTATGTGAACTTCCTGTTGGTCTCCTTGAGGATTTCGCTTGTCTAAGGAGTTTCAGCAGGACCCAGTGCCAGGGTGCACAGCAGAAACTCTTTGTCCCTTCACTGGAGTATTATCAGCTGATCTGAATACCCTCTTGTGGAATTGTTTATTTACAATATTCATCTTGAAGCATTTACACTCCACTGATGACTTGAAATTTAAGCTGTTATTTATAATCATGTTAAATAAGACCACATTTTTATTCCGCTCGCAAGTTAAGTTAGTTATCAGATTACATGTCTGTTTCATTCCTTTTATCTCTGATACAATGCCCTTCTCTTAACAATGGCATCAAATGAACTTACATGTCTGACTATAAATCATGCACATGTCGAAACAATAATGCTGAAAGGATTATCATCACCCTCTGTAATTACAATAATGGAAAACAGATACTGAAAGGACATTTTTCTAATCCTTGAAAAATCCCTGAGGAGGTCAATTTACTTTTCTTTGAGGAATATTTAACACAAGTAAAGTTATTGGTTTATATGTCTGTTGAAAGAACTGAACTTCAATAAGCACAATGTCACAATATAAATTTAAAGTATGTTTTATTGCACCATTATGGTGGGGGTCTCCAGATGGTCCTGATATACATAGTTTTATAAGGAAGTGCTTTTTTGACTGAGAACACCGATCACTCACTGTCTGATGAAATCCTGTGTCATAGCTGAGGTGCACTACTGTTTGTGGGAACCTGTTGCAAGCAGCAGGAGAAAATATAATCCCCCAAGAAATAACTGACATTTTGTTTGGGAGCTGGATTGTAGTTGAGCTGGGTGTGGTGGTTTGCCAGAGATTTTGGAAGAGAAGGATTTCTTCAATCTCTTTGACCAACTCTATTTAAGAATGGATCTATGTGGTATAATAAAAGAAAATAAACACTAAGAAAAAGAAACTGCTACATACCATCACTTTTTTTTTATTGTAAGAAGAGTGTACCCAACTCTTAAGTCCTGAATTTTCAGCTCTGAAGTCTAAATTGAGTCACATATTTTAGGACTTGAGTAACTCTTGGTGAATGCATACGTTTTTCTTTTCTTCATGGCAGCTATTTTTGTACCACAGAATTAGGTCTCTTAATCCAATTTTTGAAGACAAAAATTGATTACTGTGGCAAATAAATTCCACATCTCTTTGTGTTTGCATCTACTGTTGTTTCCCTGCCATCTAGCAAACCATTTTTAAACTAATGCTATTCTGACCGTGGAGCAATAACCTTCAACTTGGGTACTGTTGTGATAGGAGAGGGGCTCAGGTTTCAATAACCAGTCTTTGCCCATCGAGCACATTTTGACTTTTACAGGGTAGGGTGTACTCATACATGCAGTTTGTCAGCTGAGGGGCAGCAACCTCCAGCAGGCAGAAGCAGTAACCTTTTCTACTGGTATGGTAAGAGGTAGAACTTCACAGCCTAAGCCATGAGGTTTTGGTTTCAGGAGTAGCTCACCTGATGCTTAAAGAAGGCAGCCACAACAGAACCACACAAAAATGTTCATATGAGAGTTGTTATCTACCTGCATGGCAGGTTGCAACTCAACCTTCTTTTCTGGTTGCTCTTGCTGGCAGGATTCTCCAGCATGTTCTGGCAGCTTTGTCCTCCAGCATCTGCAGCAGGGAGGGCACAGTTCTGGTCTCTGAACTTCCAGCAATTAAAAGTAATACCTGAAATAAAAGTGTTCAGTCACTTATGTGACTGAACTTATGTGTTCAGTCACTTATGAAGAAGCACTTTTAAAGCAGCTTACTGGGCCACACTGGATCTAATTCCATAAGGCACTGTTTGTGTTTATGCTCTTGGAATAACAGCTCACAGGAATGACTGAGATAGTGAATATCCCCAAAACAAATGCTTTATTGTAGAGCTGTTCAACAGAGCTGCTTGGCAAAAAATTCCACCTGGATTTCTCCCTTAGCAAGCCCATCTCACCCTCCAGCATGTCCCTGCCACATGTTTGGGGAAGCAGCACTGCCCCCTGCTTGTTTGAAGAGGGCTTACTTTCTCTCCTTCCTACTTGTTTGTCTCCTGGTAGAGCCTGTGGAAGCTCTTGCGAAATGTGTGGGTTGCCAGAAGAAAACATTGCTCTGTCTTGTTTACAGAACCCAAGCTCCCTTAAAACAAACCCATAATGGTTAAATTGAGTAGCTCGTGTCCTTCTTCAAAGGATGGCCAGCATACAGATGGCCTACCCAGGGCACAGGCTGAATGCAGCTTTTAAGAAATATAATTTGGTCTTTTCTTCTCTTTTGGTTATGGGAAGAATAAATTGCTTTTTTCCTAAATGGGTTCACCCCTTTTCAGATGTCTTGGAGGAGTTAGTCCTGCAAAGTCAAAGTACTGAGCATGTCTTGTCCATGCACAATTGTCAGTATGAAAAGGAAATATGGGCTTGATGAAACTACATCTACCAATCCAGGCCAAATCTGAAGTAAATCTGGTAGTAAAATGTCCTGAATATGAGCTGGGAAGCTAATATTTGTAATCCATCCCTGAACACAGGTCCTGGTTCCTTTCTCTTGCCTTCTAATGATCTGATAGGTCTTCTGGAGCTATCCATTTTCAAAACTTGAATATGTGGTCAGTGGCTGGGATTCATCTTCTCTATTTTTAGGGATATAAAAAAGAAACATATATATCTGAGCTTGTCATTGAGACTCTTTCACTGTCAATAGAGATCTTTTCAGCATAGACAACAGAGCCTGGGATCAGGTGAGACGTGTCAGACTTCCACTGATAAACTAACTGGGTCTCAAAGAACACTAAGGTGTGATTATCTGACTAGTTCCCATCTAGACACCCACGGTGGAGCCCCCTAAAATTAGGAAAGATGGATCCCAGTGAAGGAAATCAGTATGAGCAAATCTTGTAAAACTGCACTCACTCCATAGAAACTGAGCATCAGATTTTTAATTTTTTTCTTCCTTTTCTGGACTATTGCAAAGTCCTAGATAATAATTTCTCTGATGTAAGACTTTGCAGGGGAAGCTCCTTCTTGTCAATGTAGCCAAAGTTCGCTTTGGAGAGCCAGAAGCACTGTTTTGAGAGCTGACGAGTATGGACAGATGGAACAGTCCATTGCACCCTCACCACCAGGAGAGAATCACTGCATGATTAGTCCTAGATCTAGGAGAATCATAAATTACCTTGGCAGCCACTTCTCTGAGTGCGAATGTGGATCACCTGGATATGGTTGTGCAGGAGATCTTCACAAGGACTGGAAACCTGCCCTTCAAGTCAATAATATTTTGCTTAAATCCTGTGAAGGCCTGTATAGACACAATGTCCTTGGGTGCTTACCCTGTACTTGCTCCTGCCCCCACAAATACAAACAGGGCCTTAGCAAAGAGCTTCTTGCCAGCACTCAGACCTTCCAGTCACCTCCCGGACCTCCACCCACTCATTTCCTGAATGGCACATTTCAGAGTTCTTACCACACCACCAAAGGAGCAGGTGCTAATTCTAACTCTAAATAAATATTTCCTGTGTCCTTTACGGTCAAATCTGAACCATAGTAGCCTTCTTCAAATTTCCTGCCAACTCATCCCAGGGAAACAGTGAGAGTTCATGTTGCCTTTGTACATTGTCACCACTAGATAAGATCACTGTTACTACAAGATGTACCTTTGACTAAGAGCAGAACTAGTATTTGCGTTCAGGGTGCAGTGTCATGGACTCAGACTCCAATAAATAATAGCACTATATATATATGTGTATATATATATATAATCCCCATGAGTTTTGTATTTGAGGTAGACTTTAAATCTCTTGAGACAAGATTGAATTTTGGCTGCCCTTCATCTCAGAGCATTATTACATTAGGTGCAGTAGTCAGCTTACAGCCATTCAAACACATATAAATATATATAACCACAAAAAACCACATTTACTTTCTGCTGCATCAGACTTAACAGAGAAAGCCAATGTCCAGCATTTCTGAACCCTCCTCCTTTGCTCCATTAATACTCAGATGGGAGGGAGTGAGAGGAACATCATGCAAAGCACACTGATATATCACTCTGACCCTAAGCCTAAGCCCTAAACCATCAGACAACACTACTCAGACAAATTATATTCAGTTTTGCACAAATATCTAAAATAGATGAGCCTTAAAGAAGAAATGCTGCCCTCAGACGTTTCAAAGGCATTTGCAAAAAGATGCAACTCAGGATTTTAGAGTTCTTCTTGTTTTCATTACTCTGTGCTCAAGGATTGGCCAAGTATCAAAGCTCCTGAAACTAACAAGACAACTGGGATATACAAAAAAAGGGAAAAGAGCCCTCAAACTGTCCCTTGAAAGAAAGACTTCTTTTCTCTGAAGTTTTTATCTCTCCTGCAAGGTTTAATTTTTACTATATTTTTAAATCAATCTACAGTGATTCTTTAATTACACTATTATCAATACAGCAACAGTATATCCTTAAAGCAGTATAAATTCATACTGAAATTAATCTGCCGAGACCCCAGGGTTCAGACTAACATCTGCAGTCTCAACACACAATACTCTTTTGTTTTGCCCTTCTAATTTAGCCTCTGGAAAGTCCTCTGTGACAGCCAAATCAAGTGGTTTCAGAGAGTGGCAATTCTTGCAGATACTTTTCATCAATCATTTCCACTTTGCTCCCTTTTAAAAAAAGTGCATTCAATTTCCACTTTAATTAAGAAGCTGAAAACACAAGATAAGCCATAAATAACAGAAAGACTGAAGAAAATACATGTCACCAACAGAGCTGACTATCTTCAGAAATGAAATGGACTTTTCCAGGTGATTGAAACACTGTTTTTAATAGCATCAAATGTTAACTACTGTATATCTCAGTGATCCAAATTGAATCATATAAAACTTTGTCCTTATCATCAGGAAAATAAATAAACACAATAGAAATGTGACACCCTCCTGTAAAGCTGTACCACTCTGATATTTACAGTTGTAGGACACTCTTTGTAATTCTTTTTTCCTCTTATATGAATCCTTCGAAAAGAGGAAGAGTAGGGTTTTACCAGAGGAGAAATTTTATGAGATGCTAAGGGAATTTTTTCATGCTTCCATTTTGCAGGACTTCATCCTTTTGGTTATTTTTTCCCCAGAATTTTTGAAGACAAGAAACCTCCTTACTGAAATGAAAAAAGACATCAAACGACCAGCAATGGTGACAATGTCCCATCTTTTTAATATTTTAATTGAAATGAAGTAGTATTATTTTATTTCAGTGGCTATGGCCCACAAAATGCCTGAGGTCTAGTGTGTCAGAACCTGTAGTTTCTTCTGTGTGTTGTTTTCACCAGCTGCCTTTTTTCTCTTTTGCTGTATGTATGCCTTCTACGAGGAGTTCTGCTGCACAACATCTTTCCAGTATTTTTATTGATAGGTTAGTGCATGGCATGGTTGCCTGTGTCAGCAAGGCACTGGAGCTGATGATAAAGGAGGTCCAGCCCAGTGTTTCACACACTTATGGCACTGGCCAAGAAGAGGTACTTACCCGAATCTCAGGTATTCTTGCAACAGCTCAGGAAACGGTAGGATCAAACCCAGCAGGAGGGTTCTGCTCCCCATAGGTGAATTACTAGTTGTAGCAAAACCAATATTGCTTCTCTATCCACTCCCACCCCTCAGACTTCTTCCAATCAACATTTTCCTACAAGACTTCCTTGGCATTTATTATTTTAGCCTGGGTGTGATCTAAGCTTGTGCAGTGTAACCTAGGACACGATCTACCTTTTTAGGACTCTGAGGAATAAGCTCACTGCTTTGAGTGGTTTAGGGGTGAGGGCAGGGGAAGAAGTCAGTTGAGAAGAGGGGAAAATTTGGGTTGCTGCACTGAAAGAAGGGAGCAGAAGGCGGTCAACCTGCTCTGCCAGGAAAGAGCCAGCATGCACTGATGGTGGGGTCAGAGGATGAAAATTATTTCACCAGGGAGAATAGAAAGGCAATTACCTAAAGTCACTGGACAACAGAGACTTAGAGGTGGAGTAAAACAACAGATGACTGGGCTCTGAATGGCATGTCTCCTCTATTAGCCTTGCTATGCTAATTCCCTCACCTATAACTCAGAAGCAATAGTAAGAATACTGATCTCCAGGGCTTTGTAGACTTTTACCATGCATTATGTGAATGCTATTTGTACAACACTGACTTCAACTGTGCTGCGTAATGGGAACAAATGCTTAAGAAAGAGGCACACAGCAAGTGATGTCTGAACCTTAACAGCACAGACAGCAACTCTGCAAAGAAAAATGCAATGATCTCTTTCGTCTATTTTTCTCCTTCTTCATGCGCAGACTGCAGATTTTCAACCAGGAGTCCCAGGGAGTGAGGAAGGTGCTGCTGTGAGATCAATGCACACCCTGCTCCATGCCACTTTCCTCCCTGGCAGTGCACCAGGGCCAGGTGGACTCCCTGGCTGCAGAGACTCCTGGCTGTGGATTTCCTATTCAGGCTCAGTGGGATGCCGAAGCTCCAAGTGGCAGAAAAACACATCTATAAATTAATATTATTCTGGTTTTAATAACGAGATTCAGGCAGAGAGAGGAGTGTGTATGTAAGTGTATTTGTAGAGAGGAGCACCCTTTGCCTAGTGAAAGGAGCAAAAGTTACTCAGGTGGTTAGGCTAGAGTGACAGTATGTACTGGCAGCTGGCAGTGAATATCAGCTTTAGAGGTGTGACCCCTGGATCAAGCAGTTAAAAACTTTTAAAATGTTTTGTTTGAGAGAATCAAGCTTTCTTCTAACTAATACAGTATGTTATAGAAATGAAATTATTACATAATCCTTCTAAAGTTGGTAGGTGACGCCATCACGTTACTTTCATCATCCTGACTACTGATGAAGTCTCTATTAGTAGAACAAGAAGAGAAAGTAACCATACATCTGAGCAGAGAATACTGAAGTTTTGTTCCCAGAACTGAAAGATAAAGTACAAGCACTGCAGTTTTTCAGAACTTCTTTCCCAGTTCTCTTGGTATTTTCGAAGGTGGAGCAAAACAGGAGTCAAAATTAATCTGCCCTGAAACAAAATACACTTTTCCCCCCAGGATTTCATACATAAATATATGGTCAAATTTTGTCAATCACATCACCATCGCATTTTACTGTGCCTGTTAAGAGCTCAATTAAACCTGAGAAGCCTTTACAAAGTGAATTTTTTTTTTATAGCTGCCTTGATTACACCCTGTTCCTAACCCTGAACTGTGTGCCCTCCCTCACCACAGTACATGCTATAAACAGCTGCCCTGAGGGGGGAGAATAGGAAGTGGAAGAACGTTTCATCAGGTAAATAGAACTATTAAGACATATATAGATATGTATATATATTTAAGTGTTACAAAAGCTTGGCAGGATACCGTGTGGATCTATGTCTGACACACAAACATGAAAGTCTGGCCTTGTTCTTTATTGCTAAGTATTTATGTTGCGAAAATTGGTTAAACATGTTCTGCATCTATGCAGACTGGTGATATTTCACAGCACCACAAAGCCAAGTGATTCTATAACATACGAGAGTTGTTGCAAAAGTTTAGTTTTTAATGCTATAATTATTTGGTAAGTAGGACTGGAATGTAGCAATATTTTATAAAGTCAAATTTTATTTATGCAAACATACAAAACAAACAGGGAAATTTACTATTAGATTGTGCTACCATAATACATTTCAGAAATAAGAAGGATGATTTCTTAGAAACAAGAGATTGCAAAGACTTTCCTACTTCATTATAGAGTGTAAATCTGTGGATATTCAGCACTTTAATTTCCACTCTAGTAAGTACTTGTCATCTTGAAAAGTTTCATTTTCATGGCAGCTTTGGAAGGCAAATACATATGGGCTTTCCGGATACAGTTTGCTTGCTTTTTCTGACAAACTATTATTGCATTGCCCAAC
Source organism: Dasyornis broadbenti (assembly GCA_013397935.1). Taxonomy (NCBI): domain Eukaryota; kingdom Metazoa; phylum Chordata; class Aves; order Passeriformes; family Dasyornithidae; genus Dasyornis; species Dasyornis broadbenti. Next base: position 2,228,120 of record VZRN01003889.1, on the reverse strand, counting down.
ACACTCTTTTTTTTCCTGTTTATAGTCACAGGGATCAGGTTTTTATAAGACTGTTACCCATAGGGAGGGAAAAAGCAAGGCAACTTCTGGAGTCCTCCTACAGAAGCAAAACCCATCCTGAAGGTTTCGCCAATTAGCAGAAAAACTAAAACAAAAATAATAAAAGGAAAGTGCTTAAACCTCTGGTCTATAGTATCGAACCATCTATACAAGTCTTCTTAGTTAAAAAAAAAACCAACTCTAATTCCATTTGCCAGCTCACTTCAGAAAGGTGTTTTGATGACTGATAAACATAAACCCTCCGGATAAGTAGTCAACAGTGGTATTCTCTTGTCAGGCACAAACCTGCAAAATAGCAGATTTTAAGCAGAAGGACTTGTGCAAGTTGCAAACCCGAGGTATGGAGCTGACGTAGAGGCACTTGAAAACAGCTACTACTCTTTTGACTGTACATGTCAAGGATCCTTAGGCAGGTGACCAGATTTTCATTACCAGAGAGGTTGATGCATATGCACAAAACCAGACTCAAGGATGTGCTCTGAGTCAATGGCAGAAAAGAATGAGCTCTCATCACTGTGCTCTTGCCCTACTGTCTTTCTTGCACTTAGTGAAACCAATTAGGACTGGACAGCTGATGGTTTGCAGAGCAGCACAGAGCACTAGGGAGTTTCTCTTTTCCATGGAAAATGTGAAGAGTTCCTCTGACAGTTTCTGGAAACATCTCCTCTCAAAATTGTTTTAACTTCCAGAACCGAAGCTAGAGCCCTCCTCATGTCCCGGGCCACCACAGGTTAATTGGCACTCACACAAATGACCACAGCTGTTTGCAAGATGTTGTTGGGTCCCCTCTGAGACTATCATTACCTGCCTAGCGTCAGTGCAACACTGATATGTAATTTATTCCTTTGGAAGGGCTCCATCATCATATAACAAAATACCATAAATCTCCCCACGAATGTCATTGGCTTGGGATAAGCCCAGCACTGAAAGGCTGAAGGGATTGCTTTACATCATCTGAGTTTGCTGCATAGTCTTACTGTGAGATAATGACTCTTAAAGTGTTTTCCTGGCACCTTTGTTAGGACAGTGCCTCAGACACAGTAGATGGGAAACCAAACCGGTGAGCACTAGTAAATGTTCCCATGTGCAAGCACCATTTAAGTGTGGAACAAAACAGACATTTTAATTTTTTTCCCCCTACTATATTAGGAGACAACACTTGGTGGTGCCTGTGGTCTGGATGCCAGCACTGTGTTCCCCTGGACATGGACATTGTAGGATCTAGCCAAGAGGTGGCAGTACTCCTCCATCGTTCCCAGCCCAGGAGGTGCCTCATCCCACCGCAAGGTTCATCCTTGTAGCATCAGCATCATCAGCTTCTCCTCTGATTTATTTATATTTACAGCAGACTGAAAATAAATGTTCCATATTTCTCCTATGCTGGGAGGGCTTCCCTTCATCTAGGGAGCTACCTTGGGTTTTGGCATCCTTTAGCAATGTGGGGCACCTCTGCCACCTCCACCGTACAGAGGTGCCCATGGACCTGCAACAGGTCCCCAACTGTGGAGAAGGTTTTAATTTTGCTGAGGAGCATGGTTCTTAAAATGCCATAAACTGTGACCACACAGCTGGAGCAGTTTATGGACTGCAAAGGAACTCTGAGTATTTTATCCTGAGTATTAATTCAAAGGGCATGTTTTGTTATTTCCTGTTTCATTGTTGTTTGTAAAATGGTTTAATGGGTAGTGAGCAATAAATTGTTTAAAATCTGCTGTACACATTGATGTGGTTTTATATTGCTAGAGAGAGAAGGATTTCACTGCTTGGGTGTGAGGGAGAGAGCAAGATTATCCTGATAATGAAAACCACAACCAATGCATTTACTTTGGAACAATTGCTTCAATGACATTACCGTGTAGATATTTTAATCAGAAATAAAAGTGCTAATCCCCAAATGCAGGCCTAACAACAATCGAAACAGCTGCATACTTT
>VZRN01003889.1:2155317-2226097 GCA_013397935.1 Dasyornis broadbenti | reverse complement strand
AAAAAAAAAAAAAGGAAGCTTAGTTATTAGTAATGAGGTTTACATGCAGACAAAGAGAGCATTTTCTGTCAAACAAAAGTGACCCTATTTAAAATATAAAAGGCAAAGTTTGTTAAGAACTGGTAATGACCTAATGACAGAATTGGTACAGATCACTACCTCACAGTATCTAGGCTGTTATACCTGTGAAATTTTCTCATGGATATTAAAAACATCTACCACATAACACAGGCAGTGTGAACGAGAGCAAAGGGACTGGCTAGCATCCATATGGCTAAACTCTCTTTACCTCTCCTCAACATAATGGACTCATCTATCCTGACTTCTGGGAACAATCCCTGCCTTATGTTCTCTCTTGAACAGTGCCCAGGAATGCTAGCTAGCCCAGGACACCCTAACAATACAGATACAGAAGGGAGTGTATTTACTACGTGGTTTCTTGTGCAGTGCAGCACCCCAGCAGTGAATCAGTAAAGATGGCTGTGCAAGAGCACCCATGCCTGTGTGTTGGCACTGCTGGGTTTGCTGGTATGGATGTGGCCAAAAACGTTATGTGTGAGGTGGAAGTCCCTCCCCACTGAGCAGACAGACCCAGGATAGCAGTCCCTCTGTGCCTGACAGAGTTGCTGTCCCAGGCTAGGCTATTGCAAAACGCATGCACGTGTAGCTGGTTCTGTGAACTCCTCACTAAGCTTCCTCTGCAAACCTGAAACTCTTTCAAAATATCCATTTTCACTCAGGGTCTTTTTTTTGGACCCCATAATCTGTGACTTCTTATTATATCATGGCTGGGGTGAATCAGATTTTGAGCACATTTCTGGTCATTCTCCATCAAAGAACTGCCTCTCTTCCTTGTCGCTTTCCTGATTTACCTCAGTGTCAGATCAGAATCAGTCCCTAAGCCTGGTTTCAAAATAGGCAATAAGACTTCCAGCTCCTGCAGAAGTCCAAATACTGAAAGGAAAACTCACAAGAAGAAATTCTCATGCAGCCTGAAAATCCTCTGATCTCTGTGGAGGCAACATAAACAGTTTCAACATGAGTTACAGGGAGTCCTTCTCTGAGTGCCTGTGTACCTTACAAGAGAACCAGGTGTCTTGGCAAAAGGAACACTTTGAGCTAAATAAAAAACCCACAAAAAGGATGATTCCCATGTTTTGGAAACATATGGCAAAAAGGTTTTTCTTCAGCATCCAAAGTATTCAGCCTTCAAAGATGGTGGCAAACCCTATTTTACTATCTCTTTGGAATAAAAATGAAGGAAAAGGCTTTTACAGCAAGGCTAACTTCCATCATAAATTGGGTCATGTGAAGAACTATAGTTGTCCTTGTTCAGTTTCTGTACATTTACTTTTATTGAAAAACCTGAGGCAAAAGGGAAAAGTTTCTTCTCACAGTAGTTTGGAGCAGTGAGATGACTTCCCTGGGTTGGCCACTGGTAAATCTCTGGACTAGAGATGGGATTTTGATTCATCATCAACACTGACCTGTCAAATGGCCATGAGTGAACCATCTTCTTGCTAGCTGTTAAACTTGACTGCTTAAAATGCAGACTCTCAGAGCAGTAAATGTCATTCTTCCTTCCATCTTCTGCAGTAGGGTCCTGGCTTCAGCTGAGGAGTGCAAGTGCTAATGTAAATGCAGACCACAGCACTGGCAGTCATAGAAACCTCAATCAGCAATCCCAAACTTTCTCCAGATCCACTGGGTCCATGAGCCTATGACTTGTGTGGTCAGATGCTTGAGACTCTTAGGACTAAATCTGAGGAGCCACTGTCTGAGTTCTTCACTTTGCTCTGCAAGGATTTCTGCAATAACTTAGAGCTTGAAAAAATACACTGAAAGACATTTTTTTTTAAACAGAAGTGATTTCTGTGTGTACAACTCTCCTGAAAAATCAGACCCTTAACCTCCTTTTGTCTCTGATCTTCATCTCCAGAACGTGTGTGAGACTTTCATAAATTACTTCTTATGACTACTGAGTTACCACAGTGAGGGGAACATGTAACTACTTAGAATGGGAAGAATAAAAAACCTCTTTCTTCTGTATTTTTCCAAAGCTTTTGAAGTTGAGCTTATGTGTGTACAGCTGTTATGCAGGAGGAATATGTTTGGGGTAGGATTATCAAAGACATGAAGTGATATTCTAATTTTTCACACTTTGAAGGCACTAGCAATTTTATGTCCACCATCACTGATAACAGAATTAAATCATTGTGAAAAATCTTTTTTATAAATGTTACCATACTTTTCCTTTTTGAGAATGAACTCTCACCTTTTGCTAACAGGATTTTTGGAGGGTTTTGAGATATTTTTTTTAAATTAATTTTTCACATAGAGGCAACCCATCAATGTGTCACTGCCTCCTCATGAGAGGAGCTGGGAATGAATAGTCAAACAGGTTACACAGCTGGTCCTACCAGCCACATATTGCAGCCCACATATTACAGGAAAAACATTTCTCCTTTTTACAAAACCTGAAGCCAAAGTTAAATGTATGAATTCGGGAAAGTTTCTCAAGACTTGTAACCATTCTGAGCAAGGTAAAAAATTATCTCCAAACTTGTTACAAAAGGCTAGTAGCAAATTTCTCCAGGTTTACTCACAGGCTTTCTAGTACTCCCAGTTTCTGTCTTGGCAAAAAATTCTCTGAGGATGAACACAATTTCCAGTGGCTTTTGCCACTTTTGCCCTCATTCAAGCCAGAAGCACAGAAAGCTGTAGCAAATAATCAACAAATACCACCCTAAGCCATAATTAGAGTTGAGACCAAAGCCACACCCTTGAACTTCACTGGTGTGTGGAGGCTGCTGTAAGTAAGGGGCTTAGTAAGATTTTGTTTTGTAAAATAAGGAAAGGTCACAGCTGTGTTTGTGGTGGGGCAGTGCTGGGGAGGTGCTAAATAAACACCTGACAAAGAAACTTACTTCGTTTCCAATAGACCTGTTCAGCTCAGTTCATTCCCACAGTTTTGAGGAAGCAAGGATTAACAAGACAAGAAACCCTAGAGACCAATTGCATTTAAGGGGGATGGCACCACTGCACTCCTCATGGGATCAGTATCTCAGATCCAGGTTGTCAGGAGCCTAAGTCCTGAGAACAATTTGAATACTCTCCAATCCACACACAATCTTTGTCTGAGGATCATAGGGGACAATCTGCCCACTGGAATCTCCTTAGTTTAAAAGCCACAATGCTAAAACAATCAGCTGGAGCTGTGCAGCAGCTCCAAGTAGAAGAGGTAGGTGCCCAAGCTTCCTAAAGAGTCAGTAGGGAATCCTTGGTGTCACTGAAGTGTGATTCCAGTGGCAATTGGTAGATATTTCCCAGAAGATGGTAATGCAAGAAAAGGGTGTTTTTCTGCCCTGGGGCTCAGACTGCTGTCTGTGGGCTGCACTTTTCCAACTGCTGAGAATTTGGTAGGGGATAAATACCTGTTAATGGAGAGCTTGTTCTTCAGAATTATAGTGGGAATAGGACTCCCGAGGGCAGATTATCTTCAGCAGGAAGCTGTTCCTACTGATTCTTCCAGCCAAAGCCTTATAACTCTCTTAGAAAGACTGCCTAATGCAAAAACGTCCTCAAAAGGTCAAAGCTTGCATTGTGGTTCTTAAGTGCAGCCCAGAGACACCTTGAAGTTAAAACCAAATATTTAAAACCGCATATGTATTTATTTACGAATCAAGGGACAATTCTTCCTTTTCATTGCCAAACTTTCATTATGTTAGCAATGAAGCATACATGTGAACAGGGCCTGTCCCCTAGCACTGGTCACTTCTAGTCACTATCAATTTTTGCAGTGGCATGGCCGCATGAAATGGGCTTTATTGACATATTTGGGAAGAGTAACTCACCTACGGCAATAGTTTAATCCAATTTTCTAGACGTGGCTTGCATAAAGACATCATAAATAATGGTGTCAATGCTTTTCACAGTGAATCCCTGCATCTCTGGGATGTCACAGAAGGGCTGCAACAGGGCTGTGTTGTCTTGACGTGATGAGGCTCAGCAGAGACGGTCCCATACCAAATACATCAGTGAGATGGGAGTGCCTGGCAGTGTCCACTCCTGGGCCCTTTTCCTTCATTCTTCAGACTTGAGATGACATGGACTGACACCTCTCTCCTACCCCCATTCTGACCAAGACTGATTTCTCCTCAACTTGTTCAGAATGAGACTAGGGCCACCTGTGTATGAGCTGTCAGGAAACGTGGTGCTTTCATTTAAACAGCAGGCAGCTATCAAAACAGCAATAAGAGAGGCTATCAGGCTTAATAATGGCATGCATTAAAAGTAAAATAACTCTCTGAGGTCTAGTAATGTTGCTTTTACCATTTGTCAGGTGTATAATCACTCTGGAGAATAAGAATAGTGAGGTCTTTGTAAAACCGTGAATCAACATTCCCAACAATTCAACTGCTGTGAGTAGGTCAGGTCAATACCCTCGCGTCTCAAAAAACTACTTAAGCCCCGCTGTCTGCTGAGACCATTACATCAATAGATGCCTCCACTACTACTGAAAATGACAACTTGCAATGTAATACTAGGAGATCCCCTTTAACAGCTCCTCTATATTAACAGCTGCTGGGCTCTGCTCTGGGCATTTGTCCTTGTTTCCAAAACCAGGCCATATATATTCCTCTGGTCTTCTATGGAAAAAGCTTTTATTGTTTTCAGGAAGGTCTTTTTTTTTCTTTTAAAACATAAATAAAGGAATTAAGCAGGTAACTCTTAAGAAAAGACAATCAGAGGAGGAATCCTAAAATGGTTAAATAGGTTGTTTCTAAGAACTTAAGATGGTTTGGTTAATATTCAAAACTATGCACTTCCCAATTACTGAGATTTGTTTTCAGCTTTGCCATCTTTGTATCAGATAAAATCCCAAATCTACTGTAGTTCACGGCAAAATTTATGACTTTAGTAGACCTAGATTTTACCCACACAATTTATGTAATGATTTGTATGCCCACACCTTATAGTGTCACATTCTTTTGTTGGACTTGCCATTTACCTCCTCAGAAAAGATAACTCCTCTTTCCTCTGCCTTAAACCTTCCTTTACGTCTTTTACATATGTAGTTAAAATGCAACAACAAGTGTTGGCAATGACTGAAGTGTTACTGCCTCAAATTATTTACATGAGAGACAGTGGGGAAGTCAAATAGAATGGAATGGTTTTTTGCAGTATTTTTTTCTTTAAATAATGTCACATTCCAGTAACTCAAGCACTGCTCTAAATGTCTGTGATACCTCTCTGGCCGCAAGACAAGTACACTGCAGTTAGTCTTGACATTTGTAGGCAGTGACCACCCCTCCGGCTTTGCCTGGGCAGAAAATCCAACACCTGACAGTTGCCTGATCATCTCTCCACCAGTGAGAGACAGTTCAGACTTGGTCCCTCTTCTACTAAATTGACAGCTTTCACTAAAACTGAGTATTTAGTTATCTTTGAGCCTCCTACTGTGTTTTAAATTTTGTTTGGAATTGACTGGTGTGTGGGACAGATTCAAACTGACAAATACACTAACTGCTTTCAACATACCTCTCAGGCCTCTGTAAAAGCAAGAAGGACAAGCTGTGGATGAGATGTCTTTCTTGTGATGCTTACTAACATTTGAACATCTTGTCTTATGATTTAAGACGGAAGAAGGAAGTATAAGGTTGGATGAAGTTATTTCTAGTGATTCTATTTCTTTGCTCATAATTATACAGGATAGTTCCTACATTATATCCGGATGAAGGAAAGATAAAACTGCGTTGGAAATACCTTTGACCATGAAGAAGGGGGCTTCTTCCAACTCTAATTTCTTTCAATATTGAAATATTGAAAGTTTTTGTGTATGAATGGAAACAAAATTTTGCTACAAGTTCACAAAATGAAAAATCATTCTACCTACTTCAGCAAGGCACAGTTAAAAAGAAAATATATGAGAATGGAGTTTGACTGATACATCTTTAATGTATTTATGCTCATAACAACTTGGTTCTCTTCCTGACCTCTTATTTCAGTTATTTATTTCTGATGTTAAAAGTTCAGGCAGCAAATGCTCCATGTGAACTGTAATCCGTTTTCTGAATGGTGAATGAGAACAATAAGATTTTGTAGCAACTGAGATGCATCTTAGCCCTTGCTGGTGAAAAATGTAAGCTATAGAAAGTCCTTTTCATCTTTTAGTAAGGGTCCATTATTTCTATATATCTCTTTTCTGTGCCTTATGAAAAGGTTTGTACAGTAAAGAATGACTGACTATGTAGTAGTTCTTTCTTCTTTTGCCAAGCTCTTTTTAGCTTTGGCAGCAGTTCTATTTTCCCTGTCATCATCTAATGTCTATTTATTTTACATTGTTACAAAGCCAGTGCAATTCCCTCATAAATCCCAGGTTGTGAAGATGAAGAAACATTTCGATTCCTTTTATTAAAATTCTCCAGTGTCCTCTTTATGATTCCTACCATCTAATTAGGTTTGGAAAGGTCATCAGTTTGAAAAACTCTTGGAAAAGAATCAATTGATTTAAGAGATCAGAGGTTGCCAAATGCCTTGCATTTCTGTGCTCTGAAATACCTGATCAATCTTGGTTGTCACAGGTGCCACAAGAGTGCTTGTCACTAATTGTTGATCTAACTAACCTCATAAACTCACTCCCTTTCTTTCACCTCTGCCCTCCCGTCCTCCCTGGTTCTCGTGTGCACACAAACACATGAGGGCACATACACGCACAACTCCCATTAAACTCTTAGGAGAGTGAAGATACTATGTTTACTTTGAATCCTATTTGAACAATTCAACATTCTCCACAGCTACCTAAAAAGGAGATGGGAATAATGTCAATGGGAAGCACCACTGACTTAATGCTGTCATCAAAGTGAAGTTGTGAATATTATACAGAATCAGGTTGGGATAATGTAGAGTTATATTACGGTAATCAGAAAAAATGTCAACTTTTTTTTTTTTTCATTTTGTAGCCAGTTACAAATATGAGCAGTTTTAAATTATTACCCTCTCAGTGTGGGGAGAGAGAAAGTCTTCTTCTGGATCGTATTACTTCTCACAGTACAATAACAGATCCCTCATGCCCCAAAGGTGTAAGTCTTGGCTTCAGTTTTAGGAAAAAATTTTAGAAGCAGACAGCCTCAGAGGATGCTGTGCTGTTTTCTGATCTTGCATGGTGTAGACAGTCTTTCACAGCTACTTGGTCACTAATGAGCTCACTGTTAATGTGCTGTAAATCTGAACTTGGAGCTGCCAATTAACAGGCAGATTCCAAAGACACTGTGCAATGAAAGTGAAAGATTAGAAGTGTTGCATTGAAGCAGCAGCAGAAAAAATGCCTCCCCCTGGAGAGTTTAGAAGTCAAGGTCTTGGACAGAAGTAATCCCACCTTCACACCTCTCCCTGCATCCACACTCCAGCAGAGAGGGGTGAATGATTCGTTCTGTCATGCACAGCACAGAGTCACACAAAAATCAGAAAATCTGGTCTGCTAAAAATTATGAGTAATATACCTCCTGTGAACAGAACTTTCCAACTCACAGTCTGAAGAGATTGCAATGGGGCTGAATTTACCTTCCATTGATATTTTTCAATACTTCACTTTTTTATTGATGTGTAAAGAGTGAAATGGTGGTTTGTTTTTCCCTGCTTTTATTAGTTCCATCTCAGTTTTGAGTTCCTAACTACAAGGTAACATTATATAACCACAAAATGATCATGATATGCAGAGAAAAGTGTAAGATTTAGCACTTTATTTTTGCAGCTTTTATTCTGGAGTCCCCAGAAGGCCATGGATGTTCTCCATTTAACAGCCACTGTCCCCCTGTGCGTCTTGAGCCCTGAAATTAAATTCTGTTGAAATTTAAGGCGTATATGTTTTATATTGCATTTCAGTATTAAATATGATGCAAACAGGACAAAAAATCTGAAATATCTGAGCTCTTCTTTTTTTTTGCTGCACCTTCTTAACCGGAAAAAAAATTGAACTCTTTATGTCCTCCTTGTACTAATGTATCATTTAAAAGGACATTAAAAACGCATGAGTTCACTCAAGAAGAAGTTAGGAAAATGTCTTTTAATACTATTGTATGAGTAATTAATTAAAACATGCAAAGACAGTGTGATTTGGAATTCCATGTTTTGAATCTATGTGTCTTAAAGGAATGCATTGCACACAAGAGGGTGCATAAATGAAATCTTCACTGGTTGCAGGCAGAGCGGTGTAATTTTGCCTTTCTCTATACTGACGTCATAACTCTGGAGCTGTGAAAGGAGACCAAACCTAAGGGTGTGTGCATCAGCACATCTCATTCCAAATATCCATCATGGGAAGTTGGTAGGGGTTGCATATGAGAACACAAGCTCTGGCTTTTGCCATTTGTGTTCCTGCTGTCCCTCGAAAGCTTCCTTTGCCTTGTGCCTGACACCATTTTAACATAGGCTTCACCTTTGTAAACACAATAATTGTTCCCAACTTTCACGATGTGCTGGTTGTGCACAACCAGTATCAAATGGATCAGACACCCTGTTCTTCCTTTAAAGGGAGCATAAGTTACCATGTGCTTGGATTCTTTCTTGGCAGAGAAGTGTTAAATAGGTCTTTCCCAACACAACTGTAATAGTCGGTCATACGTCCTCAGTGTCTGTAAACACTGGTTTGTGCTTTTGCAACTAGATGGGCCAATGACCAGAAACTCCCAGGAATAAAAAACCCCTGTGTTTCTAAACTTTCCGCCTTTCTAACAATTAAAGAACTAGGGGAAAAGCAATCAAATTTATGAGGCCTGAAAAAAAAAATAAATATTGTCTACCTCATAAAATGAACTTTTAAACCCAAGGTCATATTTCTTCAAGCCTAATACTTTAGTTTATCTTTGATCATTATAAATTATCCTCTGTAAAGAGCAGTGCTTGGGAAAGTAGTTGGCAGCATGTACCATTGGAGTTCATTCTGCTTTATTTATTGAAAAATGCTAAAAAGCAAAACACTGAAGTACTTCACATTAAAATGGTATGAACCTACCAAGATAACTGCTTGTAACTGTCTGTGTAAAATTATGGTCACAGTAAGCACCTCTGGCTCCAGAATAAACTTTCCATGCATGTGAGAGCCAAATGCATTTGCTTACTCAGATTTTCACTTGAATGATTATCTTTTTTCTTCCTTTTTTTTCTTATATATACATGAAAACCTTTAAAGTAGAAGGATGTAAAAAGGCATCAAATACCTGTCAACTTAGGAGATGATGAATCATCACAAAGAAGAATCCAGACAACTTTCAGTGAACAGGCCATTTCTCTCCTTCACTGACACCAGTAGCATATGAATGCTCACATAATTGCACAGGGCAGATTAATTCCCGAGAGAGATTTCATTCCTTCCAGAAAATTATTTTCCATTGCCAAGACTTCAGTCCTCCAATAAAGGGGTCATAATAACTAAATATCTGTATGCATTCCCCCTGCACCAAGTTTTCCACCACCAAGCTTTGCAGTGGTGTCCTGACTTGATGGCAGTCAGAACAGAGCTGTTCGCTGAAAGTCAAATTCACGTTTTGTAGTGTTTGACTGCCTTTCACTACATTGATATTATTGTTCATAATATTAGACATCTCACAGGTAAGTGGCTACTTATTGTATAGCCAGAGCAAAGCTAGTGCATTTTAACTGTCACACAGGTTTTCATCTTTGCTAAAAAAAATAGTTTAAAAAATTGCAAATGTTTGAAATTTTGACCATTTTTCTCTAGGAAAACAACCATGCCTTGGGCAGGGGGTATTGTTACCTCCAGACTTTAACAAGTTTCCCAAGATTCTGATGTTATTGGCCCTTGAAGAGTCACTCGCAGCAGAGGAACAGCATTGACACAGGACAGTGCTCAGGGTGCAGTAGGGGAGCTCTTGGGAGCTGGGAGCTGCTGCCCTGCCAAATACCACCATGGAAGGTGGGACTTCCATGGCTTATGGTGATTTGGAAGGAGTTGGGATCTGCTGCCATCATGGAAGCAAGGTGCCATCATGGGCTGGTTGTTTGCCTGCATCTGGCCTTGCTTTCCTGCTCCTGTGAGACAGCAGCTTCTGCCACCTTCAGAAGCACAGCTGCTGCATCCATCTCAATCCATGCTCTGCCCAGAGCTTCCAACCCATACAGCTGGCATTGAAGGGTGCCTGAAATCCTTGTTTGAGACATGACACAGTTCTGGGAAGACACACCTACTCCTGCATCTCACATTTACTTTGGTAAGCACTGAGGAAATGAACCTAGGTGGCCTCACATTTGTACTTAGGCTCATTTTATTGGTTTACTTGTCCATTCCCAAAGCTTTGCGGCTGGTCTTTAAGTTTATGGAAATGCTATTAAAAATATTAGAAAAAACTGACTCCATAGGCTCTTGCAGTATTTTCACTGTAATATGATTTATTCTTGATCCCCTCATCTCTTTGCTTATTTATTTAGTCACCCCCCACTGAAGGGAGCTCCCAAGATCTAAGGTAGCCCGTGCTTTGATGTTCCCAAGGACGTTTCCAGATAGGGTTCACCAACTTTTGGATCTTTGATGTGAGAACCTATGAGCCAGGCTTCATTTTTGGCTGAATTGGGTGTTCTTGGAGAATATGTGTCCAAGTGTGGTGAGAACAAGCACTTCTGAGGACCATTATGTTGGACCCATTGAGAAGTTCCTTTCTTGCAAACTTTTGCAAATCACCAAGCTGACACAGAAGAGTTCATGCCTTAGAGCCTTCCAGAGTTTAAGCACAGAATTCTCTATTTTCAAAGAGCCAGGGCAGACATTGTTTGGATTTCATTAGAAACTCATCAGACATGCTGGATCTGAAATCACTGCTGCCCATGGCCAGCTGGAAATTACCCACTTGTTGCAAGGAAACTCTAGCCCACTAATTATCCTAAAAAATTCATGTAGGAACTTTCTTGACCCATTTTTTTTCCTGTTCCTTTTATTCTCCTTGAAGACATGGATCAATTGCTTTCTTAGAAAAATTTAGCTGATTTCAAAGTCATCTTTTGGGAGGTTTAATCATCAAAAAATGTGCAGTGCTAAGTCATGCAGCATAGCTGCCACAAATTAGCAATAAATAATACACTGAGAGCCTTTACGGCAGGGAGAAAAATATGAGTTTTGAAAAAAAAACCAGCTCAAGAGGTAACTAAATTATTCCTCTTTTTAAAATCTGAACATTAGTCAAAGTTTTAGAATATGAAATATTCAGTTTAGCTATATTATTCACTATTTCTCATTTTCACATGCATCTGCGCTTTTGGTTTCCAGCTAGGACAGAAACTAAGGGAAGCCAAAATACCTAGACAGGAACAGAAAAAAGCCAAAATACCGAGACTGGAAGAGACAAAGGCCAAAATATTAGCCAGAAACAGGAAGTACTGGACATCGTACAAGACAACCTCCATATTCTTGTGAGATCTCCAGCCAGGGGTGCTGACTGAATAGATTCAAATTATTTGGACAAGTTTTGCATAGTTACCTAAATCTTTAGGTATTTAGCTGAAGTAAACTTAAAGTCTGAGTCTCTCACCATTCGCCTATCACCATTTCTCAGATATTAAGGCAAACTTGGAGTGGGAAAAAAAACCCAGCTAAGATATTAAAAAATGGCTTAATAGTAGATGTTTTCTGTCTGCTTTCTAGGGCATTAAGGAAAACAGATTTTTCCAAATGGCGATTAATTCATTAATGGTTATAGTTGTTGTACAACTGATTGGATTTTTTTCTTTTGTTTGGAGCTGTTGAGCAGGAAGAAGCAGCAAAAAGGATTCAAAGACAGTTCAGCAGACAAGAGCAGTCAAAGGGCTGTTATCTTTCCTCCTGCTCTCACTGTCACTCACCCCTGTAGATATGACCAGTGCACAGACCAGCACAGTACAGCATATGCCACTTGATGTTTTTAATTTGCTGCCTCCACAGAATATAATATTGGATCCCCAACTGTCTAGTATCTGATTCTTCTGATGCTTATTATTATTATCATTATTAATAATATTACCATGGTCATAATTATCATCGTAATTGCTGTTGTTATTATTATTGTTGTTATTATTATTACTACTACTGCTGCTACTATATTTGCCAACACCTGCCTTGTAAAAGGAAGCCTTGCGCCATTCCTGTTCATTGCAGTCTTTCCGTACTTAAAGGGGGCTTATAAAAAGGAGGGAGGGCAACTTTTTGCCCAGGCAGATAATAACAGGACAAGGGGGACAGCTTTAAACTAAAAGAGGAGAGATTTAGATTAGATATTAGGGAGAAATTCTTGACTGTGAGGGTGATAAGGCACTGGAAAAGGTTGTCCAGAGAAGTTGTGGATGATGGCCCATCCCTGGAAGTATTCAAGGCCAGGCTGGATGGCGCTCTGAGTAATGTGATCTAGAGGAAGGTGTCTCTGCCCATGGCAGGGGGCTGGAACTAGATGATCTTTAAGATCTTATGATTTTTTTATTCTATGATTACCCTCTTACCCAGATGGCACCTCTCCCTACGTGTGAAATGGGCATAATGTAAATACTACTAACACTGCAAAAATTATTTTAAGAAATTATACTGGAAAAATAAGGTTTTAGTATGTTGAGTTTCTCCTGATTTAAATATTTTCAATGCATATGGAAAGAATAACATTTCACATTTTGAAGTTCACTTTTCCAATGTCTCTCTCACCAGGAAAAGAACAACAGAAAATACTGTTTTGTGTTTGCTATATTCTGATAAAATACAGGAATGTTATAACCTTTACTTAGCTTAGCATTCATCAATCCTTTCTTTCTCTGCTCTATGAAAGTTTTATTGTAATGAAATGTAGTAAATGCCATTATAATGGGCCAATGTTGATAAGATGATCATTTATTGAAAAAGAGTTTTAAAGAACTCAGCTTCTCCAGTATATTAAAGTCTTTAGATAATATACCACTTAAAATGACAAAAATAAACATACTGCAATCTCTGTAGTAACAACATGATCAGCTTGAGAACATGTTTGGAACAGAGATGGGGGGTAAGAGGGCAAAGGAAACAGCTGGTGGAGCAGTTTTCCTTAAAAGCATTTATGATGCTTCTGCTACAAAACTAAATTGTTTCCTTGGTGTGTCCCTGATTCATGAGCAAGAGATGGTAAAGGAATTCTTTGATTTGATTCGAGTTTGCACCAAATCTTATTTAGAGGTTAGTGGCTTCTCATGCTGAAGTTTCATGAGATGAAATGAGCATGTTTTGGTTTTGAACTTGAAAAATCTCAGATTGCAGAGGCTTCGTGAACAGATAAACATTGTACAAATAAGCCATACAAACTGATTCACAGGGAGCACCAGTTGAATTACTCTGCTTTGAGTAGCATAGGGAAGATACTGAACAGAGTACTTATTTTATAAGGCTAGGCTGATGGCAGGAACAACACAACAACAATATTCAAATACAGAATAGCCTGCTATAAAGAGAATAAACTCTGAAACTTTTGCATATTGACAGTGAGAAATAATGCACTTATGGTGTAGCAGCAGAGATGCTCACATATTATGAAAAGGCTCCTCCATGTGAGGACAGAGCAGATGTGTAACATTGTTTGTTGACACCGGTTGTTACTGAAGACTTTTGAAAATAGTCTAGACAAAGATTTCTCAGAAATGATGAGAGCAGCGGACTCTGTCTATTCTGGTGGCACACACATTCTTCAGTAAGAATGCTCTTTGTTCACTGTGATAAGAGGTATAGATCAAGAACAGTCTAACTGTGTCCTGAGTTTCCTTATAAACACTTAATTCTCCTATCACAATTGTAAAACTTGAACCAAACCACAAGCTTGATAGGACTGTTTGACAGTGGCCAACTGTCAATTAGGAGCCTACAGCTAAGCTTGCAAGGCACATCTAGGTTGATCTACTCAGGAGGAATGTCTCTTCCATCACTCTAAAACTGGCTTGTTTCTGGAAGCATGTTTCTCTTCCATCAGTTTCTTAACCTCTGCTGGTAACTCTGAATGGTTTCATCATCCAAGCAAACAGCCTTTCATAATCCTAGGAACTTCTGGCCTCCATGATAATTTATGCTGATGGGATTTTTAGGAGGAAGCACTCACAAAGAAAGTATTTTGTTATTTAGTTCTACGTTTGCTTCTTTTCAGTCAACTTCGTCACTAGATCAAGTCATCCATGGCTTCTTTTTAGTGTCAAAAGAGTTAAAAAGAAGCCCTAGGTCAGTTTCTATACTTATGACACTGAATTTTTACATTTTGTGTTTCTTTGAGATTTCAGCTGGATTATTTTACGCTTGTTCAGAAGACGATAAAAGCATTTCCACATTTATGTAGAATAAATGGAAATTTAGTCAACCTTCCCCATGAACTGCTTTGAAGTCAGGTCTGGGGCTACTCTTGCTGTGCATTCCTAACTTCTGACCTAGGAAGCCTTCTAGGACGCCTATCAGGGGCTGAGCCTGCAAGTTGTAGCTCTCTTTCCTCAAAGCAGTATGGCCAAAAAAAAAATCAATTAATTTCAGTAATGAAATTAGTGACGTGATTGATACAGTTAATATAGAAGCCAAGAAAACATTTGTCTGAAACTGTGAGGTTATATTGATTTACATGGGTTTTACAGACCATGATGATATAGAAAGTGCAATAGAAATCCACGCTGCAGAGCAGAAATGGTCTTATTTGCTTTAGCATTAGGAAAGTTTTCAATCTGCAGTTCAGTGTAGATATGAATTAAATTATTGATGTGAATTTCAGGATTAAACCTTCATCAGATTCCCCTCTAGAGCAGTGCTTTACAAGACACATGAAACCGCTAAGTTTCAGTGGAAGAGTCTAAATATACATACATGTAAATTGAATTTAAAAACCACACTATTGATTTCAGACTCTCAGGCAAGAATATGGAAGTAACTACACTTTGTTTTTTCAAGGTATCAGGACTATCATCTTCTGGCTTATAAAAGTCTCTCCCATGTTGTAAGCTTAAAAGCCAAATATATATTTTTGCAATTTGATGGATTCACACCAGCTACAAATTATGACAAATATCCTCCACTTTACTGAGTGTATACAGTCCAACACATTAGTGTGATTTGAACATGGAGCTAAATATGGAATCATAACAAAATATGCTCACTTGAGGAAATTGCTATCCAAATTCAAATGCAGAATTTAGTCAGACCCTTTTGGCCTTTGCTTTTATTGGACAAAACCAAACCAGAAAAAAACCCCAAACAAAACCACCTTTGCTTATTTCTTTGTGTGAAAAGTGTAACATTACTTATACTTTGAAATAACACTATTGCAGTAAAAATCTGTCAGTAAATTGTGTTTCTGTTTACAGTCAGAAAATATGGTTCCATTTTATTTGTTTTTTACAGTGGCGTCTCATGCTAAGTCTCCATGTGATCATGACATTTCCTCCCCAATGAGAGAGAGACCAGAAATCCAAGCGATCACACAGAGAATTTGTGTGTCTTGGCAGCTGTGATCTGTGTGTGAATACACGTTCTGCTCATGCCAAGGTCCAATTTGCTGAAATGTGTGCAGTTTGCACCGAGGGCCTGAGCCACACTGGGACCCTTCGAAGAACTCCTAAGTGAATCCTTAAACATGGCATGTCCACTGGAAAAAAAGCAGATTGTGCACCTAGAAAATTCAGTTTCTACTTCCATATAGTTTACTTCCCACAGCTCTTTTGCTGTCCAAAAATCAGCATTGACTTTGAACAGCTGACAGCACTTTAAATGGTACATCTGGAGAAGCAAAAACACCACAAAACATCTGTTTTTGTTGTTGAATAAAAATAAACAGTACAGAGCTGAGAGCGGAGAAAAGCTTTTCGGATACAGTGAACATTTTGTTTATTGCACAACCCCGTTCATAGGAGCCGATCTCATGCTGGTGGGTGGATCAGAGCACTGCTGCTATGTGCTGGTGAGGCATGGCTATCACTGAGGGGGCCATGCCAGTTCCCAGGGATAGATCCATGAAGAGGTGGGAGTGAGATCTGGGGAGGCACAGCAGTTGTGAGCATTTTGGCACCCATGGGATTGCTAGGCATGAACACAGGGAAGGCTCACCTGGACTCATCTGTGCTGCAAACCAGAGAAAGGCACACCAGCACCATCACAGGCAGCAGGGTGGCTGTAGGGCTCCTATCCTGGGTGGCTTATGGGGAAAGATGAACACCATCTGGGCATTTGTGTCATATTCTGAACTCCAGAGGAGCCATTCCATCCATTCACCCCTCCACCTCAGCTCTACTTCCATAAACATCATCACCTATGAAGTTTCTGAAGGAAAGTTGGAAAGAGATGCTGTAATATTGCTCCTGAGATCTTACTTGGTTTTAGAAGATTCACTGGAAATTTTAAGGACAAGTTGCAGTTTCTGAAGAGATCTGAATTGACCTCCTACCACTCCCAAAGAGGTGTCCTCAAAACTGTACTCTTTAGGTGCTGATGTTGATCTTGCCATTGATCCTAACCCCAGTTAAACAAGAGTCATTCCTGACCTCAAAGGTGTTATTCTATACTTAAAACACTGTACTTCACTTCTGTAGAAAATTTAGTGTCTATCAATTATTCCCATGAAGGATATTGTGGGGAGGTAATACATAAACTGTCTGGACATAATCCCAATTAACATGTTTTAGGGGACTCTGCTTGAACAGGGATGTTGGACTAGATGAACCCCAGTGGTCGTTTCCAACCTTAACCATTCTGTGATTCTGTGATAACTTTGTGCCAGAAAAAACTTCTAAGAAAACATCTTAATCTTTCATTCTTAATTGCTCTAAAGTGTCTTTATTTATAATAAAAATGACTGGGATCTTGACAGTCCAGAATAAGACTTAATTACATTTGAACCAAAATGGAGCTATTAATTATTTAGAGAGAATTAGACTGAAATTAGAAGGCCCATTAATTACTGATACACTACAGCTTAAAGGTGCTGGATTTGTAGACCCTTCTTTTTTCCTTGAAAGGAATCTGAACTCATTGTCTACAGGACCCCTAGGAAGCACAGAAAATACAATGCACATTATAAAATACTCTCTGAGGAATAAATTCCACAAGAGTTTTGCCCTTATTTCATTGGACTATCTAAGTAATAAGACAAGATGAGGCTTTTTTTCTCATTTATCTTAGGTCACTGAAAGGGGTCATGGAGTTTACCTCAGAAATCGAACTATAACTCTGGATTGGAAGTGGTATAAAGTGCTTTTGTTTTGATTTCAGAAGAGAAGTATTAGATTGTGCATCTGCCACTTATACAAAATCTGGCTACATATTTGAAATTTTGAAAGTTCTGAAAAGTGTTTGTCAATTCTTGTGTGGTTTGTTTCTTTCTAATTTTTAAAATTTTCTTTTTCTCTCCATTTACCCAGTGTTCGGTCTGGTGTTTGAATTAGAGTGTTTCAAAGTATAGTAAAAAAAATTGTTTTGAAAGTGATAGGACATTTTGAAAAGATTTACTGAAAAAGTTTTCTACCTCAAATTTTTAATTCAAGCCAAAATCCATTGAACCTGACTCCTCCCCTTCTTTCAACTCCAATTTTGAGAAGTTGGCAATTTTTTTTTAGTGAAAAAATTCCTGTGAGATTGCATGTGGTGCAAAAAATTAGTATTTTTCACAGAAAGTATTTTTCACTGGCAACACAGACTGGAAAGATTGTTTTTTGCAGTGTCCAAGGAAATAGATAGAGAAAAATGAGACCTGTGCTTCTTTGGAAAAATGAAGTCACCTAAGAAGAAGCTACAAAACATTAGGTATCAGTCCAGTAGTGCAATAGTTTTCCTTCCACATCTTCAGCTGCTGTGCACAACACCTAAATCAACTAAACAAAAGACACAGAGAGGAATTCCAGTGACAACAATCGAGTACTTGAGCCAAAGTGGAAAACTAACTGAAAAAATAGAGGACTCTCAGGAAAGATAAGAGTACAAAGACCATTGGCATAAAACAGCAGACTAAAACACAGGAAACCTGCAGGAAACCCTACTTTCATTGTGATGACAAAGGACTGGTTTGATCTATCTGTATCTTCTCAACCATTTCTTGCTTTACATTGCCAGTAGTGCAAATGGCACAAGGCTGCAGCAGCACAAGTTCAGGTTTTGCAGTGCTTTCCACACAAAACATTTAATGGCTTTTCCAACTTCCCAGGTAGATAAAAGTCACCTTTTAAAAATATGCCTCAGCTAGTGTTGATGTTATTGAAGAGCAGAGACAACACGAGCATTAGCTGAGGCCTATCTGAACACATGGTTGTCACCTCTCTCCCTGGTCAAGTAATCCTGGCACAGGGCTGAGGGGAGCAGCAGGACATGTTGATGCCTTACACTGTGCTTTAACATCTCACAGATCCCACCAATCCATCCTGTTCATCCCATGAACATAGCAGTCACCTCAACTGCATAACAGAAAATGTGGTATTTGTCCAAATTTCATCTTCTTCACCAGACTGCAGCCTTGGCTGAGGCCTTGCCTACACTGCATTCCTGTGCTTCCTATCCACCAGAAGTGACCTAGCACCGATAGCAGGGTTAGTAAAAAGAGTGATCATCAAAAAAATTGAATGATTTTTAAAAATTTAAATCAGCAAGTTTAACACAATGGGAATTTGTCATTAAAGAAAATAGACTTTTTAGAAATTAAATGAAATTTTACTCTTTTGATTATTGTCCTGGTCTTGTTTGGTTTTCAGGTAGTATTACTGTAATGTATCTGCATCTCAGATGTATTACAGGTGCAATGCTCTAGTTGCATTTTTTAAGGTTCTACCTACCATTACAGATCCTTCCAACAGGAATGAAGAGAAAGATTTACTCTTCCTAACAACTATCCTGATCAGTGCTCTGGTGAAGAATGGCCCAAGCTCACAGCTATGAGGCATGATGACAGAGCACCTGCTCTGCATCTCAGAGCAGTAACACTGAATGCTGAGGTTTGCTCCCCTGCTAGCACACCGTTTGTTAGGGTTGGCAATGCCAACCTTCGCCTTTGTTAGACAACTGAACTGTACATCCATCTGGAAGACTGGAAAAATGAACTTCATCGTGAATGTAGGGTCAGTGTTACTCAGGGAACCAGGCTGTACAGTTGAGCTGCAGCTGACTGGGAGATCTGCAGAGCTAAAAACGTTCAGTGTTATTTCATTTGTGCAAGTGGCAGCTTTTGAAGTAAAGAGTGTGGTGAGAAAAAGAAGTGACTGAGGTGACATAGAACCTGGGAGAATTATGTGTCTAAGTGATCTTGAGACAATTCTTACAGCTTAGCTGTCTTGGATGGGTCACAGCTCCTACAAGCTGCTGATTCAGAATAGAAGATGGCTGATCTTTTTCTCCAGCAAAGTAAATAAACAGAGCTTTAGAAAGGCAGGAAAAAAGCTTTCCCTTCTGCTTTCCAGCACTTCTGCAGGCTCCTGGGGTTATGGGGATGTTAATTCAAACGACTGAGAAAACATGATCCAGTTCACTGATAGGTTTTAAAAACAGAAAATTTTGCAAAGGAAACAAAGGCTGACATGAAAGATTCAAAATAGAAGAGAACAGCTTCTTCTTAAATCAGTATAAATTGTCTGTGTGTCATGGCAGCGAACATGTTTCTTTTTTTTTTTTTTTCAGGAACTACGTAACCACAGAGTTCCTGTTTACTGTATTTCTTAAGGATAAAGTTTTCTGTGGTAAGAGACACCTAAGACCATTAGACACGCACACTACAGATCTAAAGAAAGTCTATTTACCAGAGCTTCCAGGAAAAATATTGACAGGGCAGTAAAAATACTTTCCTTGATTACTCAGGCTCATATTTTAAACCTAAAATTACAGGAACTTTTCTCTTTTACCAATTTATTTTTAGTATTTCTTTTTTCATGTTCTTTTTCTACTTTTTTTTTTTCTTACCTTTTAAAGCATGGTGTGTTTCCATTGATTTTGCAAACCAGGGTTAAATTCAGTAAATGCTTCTAATACTCCTCATCCCTTTTTTAAATATTTTCTCCAAGTCAGTAGCAAATGATCAATAGAAGGTAAATTTACCTTTCTTCAGTAACTGACAGATGAATCTACAATGTATTTCAAAGAATATGGCCTCTCCCTCAATCTATTTTAATAACATATGGGTAGTGATACCTGTGTAATGAAACTAAGCTGTCTACATATTTATGTAGTGCATATTACATAAAAATCTGAACACCAAGCAAGCATTGATGAATTATTATGGAAACTTCTTGGGAAGAAAAATATTTCCTTTTTAAGCTATCAAGGTGCACAGATAAGTTAAAATAAATGTCAGGCTATTTGCATTTTATGGACACAGGATCCTTCAGCCTTAGATAGGAGGGGAACTCCAAACTTCTGGAAGTGTTTTTCACTGCAGAAGGAGGCAAACACAAGGAATTCTCCTCTGGCACACAAGCACAGATATCAAAGGCCAGCACCTCAGGTGTGGTTCTGCTCAGTCCCAACACTGCAGAGTTTGATGGCCCTGAGACATGAGAGAGAAAATGGGGCTGATTTGTTCAGGAAGTGGATGGTCTTGGAGCCTTCAGATTTGCCTCTCAGGCAAGCAATTTCCCTGCTCTCATACTGATACAAGGGAAAACTTGAAAAAATAAGAGATGACAGTGTTTCCTAGCTTGTGGCAAGCAGTAAAGAAGTCTATACACTGCAGGGTAAAGTGGAGCAGTTCTTGAAGTTCACCAGGAGAAAAACTGTTTCTTTCAAAATGAGCAGGGATTGTTTGATTACTTTTGTCTCTATCCTCTCAGCACTCTCTGCAAGTCTTGCAGATGGAACTGTCTGGAGTGACCTCTAATTTGTATCCATCCCTTTCTGTTCACAGCAAAATGGCCTATAAACTGCCTTGAACAGATAAAGTTTTGGCATCTTGTTCAGAATGCGAACTTTCAAGCTTTTCAAGTATGAATTCCTCAACTCAGCCTCCATGCAGAAAGATAACACAGCAAGGAAACTGCCATTAATTTCAGATGCTCATCCTATTTCTAGACACAGAGTTTGTCAGAAACTAGTATTGCTCCTGCTGGAATAGTGAATCTTTATCTTCAAATCAGTCCCTTTTCTGTATTTCAGAACATCACAGATTAGATAAGTGTTGTGTGTTCTTACAAGGGAAAGACCAAATCTCGACATCAATTTAAAAGAAATAGAGATGAGCGGGGAATGAGGAAACAAAAAGGAGAAAGAGTTTTATCACATAATCAAAGCTTAGAGACAAATCACAGGAAAACGGGATCTACAGAAGGGATTAGCTAGTTTTGGAAGGACAGAGAAAAAAAGATTGTGTGTGTGTGTTTGTGTGTGTGTGTGTGTGTGTGTGTGTGTTTTAGTTCAACAATTCATGGTGCCTTTTTAGTCTGTTGCTCACTTTCTATGAAGCACAGTTGAGCCTTTCTGTCCTTTACTAGAGGTATTTGTTCTAGCATATATATATTTATACATATACATCTATACACTCTCACCTCACCTGTGGTATACTGTGGTGCCCACAGTCTGCTTTGTTGACTGCTGTAAGAGTTGCATCTTTTATGTTGTTGGATGTGACTGTGAGGACTGGATTGGACAAACCAAACTGTGTTTTTGGGAAAACCTAAGAAAATAACTTTCTGTGTGCCTGTAAGTGTGAACATATGTAAGAAGAAGAGAAAAAGCAGAACACTGCTGAAGTTAATGAGTGAGGTGGGAGCTGAAACCTTTAGGACAAAAGTACTGAAGATATTTTCTCTCAAAAGCAGAAGGGAGCTACTAGAGCAGCAGCTGTTTTATACACAACAGTATATCTTCCCTGCTGACCAGTAGGGAAGAACAGACTGAGAACTTAGAAGAGAAATATGATTTGAATGGAAACGTTTATTAAATATTTGAGTTTCATATTCTGAGAATGGTAAGTGAACAAGAAAAGAACAAGAAGCAGAGGGATAGAGAAGCTGCAGGAGAGATGGCAATTGCTTCAAGCAGTTGATCTAAAAAGACCAATACTCAATACAGGAAAACTGCACCAATACTCAATACAGGAAAATAAGAAACATAAACGAATAAAGCTGAAAGGATTAAACTACACAATCCTTTCCTGTCTGCAGTCTTCCCTCAGAAAGTGTAAATCTGGAGACATGAAACAATTTGTTTTAAAAAGAAGGGTTGCACAAGCAATGGAGAGATGTCCCACGTAATTTTGAAGACATTTCACCTACAAGTGCCCATAATCATTCCGTGGGACCATGATGAAGTTATTGCTGGTTTACAGGTAGGAGGGAATTCAATTATCTCTTTCCAGTTAGGTCTTATTTTTTTGATAAGTGGGAAGGAAATGACCATAGATAGTCACACAATTCCTGGAGTATCTTGGAGTCAGGACAGACATAGACATGCGGTGCCAGGAAAGTCAGTCATGGGCTGAGCTGTGGATGAATACCATTAGATACAAGGTCTCATCTCAGAAAAATGTTAACAGAAGGTGGTTATAATGGGAAACAAATGGCATCCCTGAAAGAAAAATAACTCTTCCTGAAGCCTGCTGGGAATTCTTAGTTCATACACAGGCATGCTTCACTGATCTGGAGCTCATATGATGCCTTTATATCCAGAAGTTCTGGGACCTTTACATCTGATGAAGAAGGAAGAATCAAATATTTAATTTTTTCTGGTTCCATTGAGAAAATATCTCCAAAAATAAAGAGCATAGCACCTCAGTTCTTGAAATAGGAAATTTTCCATGGTATCAATCCCATCCTGATCCTGACTGGCCAATGTTTTCTTATAGAAGCAGGAAAAACAGCCATAAGAAAATGTTTCTGCAGTGAGCAGAGTGTGTTTTCCATCTAAAGATTCAGTGTCCAAGAGGGGAGGGATAGACGTGTCTTCTCAGCAAAGTTACATGAACCTGGCAGTGTTCATGTGTTTTCAACAACAGGCTGGATTAGGTCTGACTAAGATAATACTGCACCTTCAAGACCTCTGTTCTTGCAAAATCTTTCCAGACCAATCTTGCCCCTGGGCTGAAACACACCCTAAAGATACTCAAGCAAATAGGTTTGACTGTCTAGCATGGACTCTGTAATTTAGCTGCTATTTAAAACCAAATAGACTTGAGCTCTTCCCAGAAGACACTATGGTGGGTGTCAAAGACTGTCCAAACAAGAAGGTCAGACTTGAGTATGTCAAAGAAAAAGTGGTTTTATGCAAACCCAGCACCCCTTTTTTTTCTTGGAACATCAGCTATATTCTAATCCAAGCAGTCACAGAGCATGGCCTTCCACTCCCAAGAGAATCATCCAGATTAAAGCATTTTAGGAAGACTGTTTTCTTTCCTTTTTGTTAGAGCATGTCTCCTTACTGTTGCCATGACTATCAAAGATTATAATGAATATAGAGTTTGGGAGGTAGAACTGTATATCTACATTTAAGTAGATTCTGGCAAAAAAAAAAGGTAGAAGCAAAATACATTACGGTTAAGCTGAAAATGTCATTCGAACCTTTCTACTGGGTGAAAATTGTGATGGCTTGCAAAAGTTGTATTTTTAATTCTTCATATACTCAATATAGTCTGTAATTTCAAAAATTCCATTTGAGGTATTTCTGGCCATGTAAACTACCTCAACAAGTGGGATCCTAAGGAGGTGAGGCAACCGTGTTTTATTAATGGCTGAAAATTCTCTACTTTCACCTCAAACTACCGAGTGTGAACACACCAAAACCTTTGTTACTTAAAAAAAGAGACATCACAAGTGCATTTTCCTCAAGTGCTCATTTTAGAGATGACATAAAATGATTAAAGGGAAAATTCTGCTCCAGCTAAGGAATTCTCACTCATCCAAGCTGGAACACAATTTACTTCTAAGACACTTCCTCGAACAAGGTAACAGGAAAAAACCTGAAATGGCGATAAGGGCAAAAACTGAAATCTTGAATTCCTGTCCATAGCCACAACAGTGAAAGACTCCCACTTCATCTATGAGAATTAGTCATGGAATAAAATCACATTCAGTTTTCTCCATTAGAAGATGACTACTAATTAGTATTTACTGAAATTATACCCAGCATCCTGCACACTATTAACCTATTTCAACATGTCATTAAGGAATTTGAAGCATCTTACATATATATCGTCGCTTCCCATCTTTTTTGAATCTGGAAGTTCTCATCACAGTATTATGGCCAAAATGGACAATATTTCATTTTAGATAAATAATGTACTTCAGATATTTATCTTACTGCTTGTCACACTAAAAATGCAAGATTTGGAAAGCAGTCTTTCCCAGGCTTCCCACCTGACCTGCTCCTAGTTCAGAGGAGTCAGGGGAGAAAAAGCCTTAAAATCATGGCATTTTTATGTATAGGAAAGTGATTTGAGATCACTAGCAGAAGTTTTAACATCTTTTGCTGAGTCCCAGTCAGCTGGAGCCAGTAGCTAAAGCCCCTAGTCTCTTAAGCATGGACCATATCTGAGGAAAAGGTCTGAAATGTGTCAAATCTGAATATATTTGTATAATGGAGTTCTTAAGCTACATTTTCTTTAAAATACTGAGTACATCATACAGTCTAGGCACATGATGATATGATCTGAAATGCAGGTTTTAGTGGCATCATTTTGGGATGACTATATCATAACTGGTGAAAACACGAGAGAATTATGGACATCAACCCAAATGAGTGCCAATAAATCTTTGTCTTTTCTGTCTCTCATCATGCATTTGTGTTGCATAGCTGGATGAATATATTGAAGCAAAATTTTTAAGTCAATGCAGATCCTCTTTTTGGATCACTTTTGAACAGATTTTGATTCTGATTAGTTTTTTTAAAAACCCTTAAATTTATCTAAAACAGGTGATGCAGAGAGTTGTTCACCAGCATTTTACCATCATTGCTTTCTCACATGTTCACGGACTGAAACAAAGATCTTGTGATCATGTAACTAAAGACCCAGATATATACAGGGAGTTCCAGGAGGGAGAGGAGCAGAGGAGAATAAAAGCAGAGCATGTTAGGTCATTAGGAGGGTCTCTTACCTTTTGAACATCTGAATTTGAGATTTAGGAATCATCTTTTTATTTATTGCTTCTGTATGAAATAACACCATACTTCCATTCCTATGGTTTGTGCCATATGTGCATATAAAAAAGATAAATCCTTATGCTTCAGCAGAAGTGCATGATATATGTATGTGTAAGAAACATTAGAAGGACTTTCCCCAGAGCCCGCTTTATATCCACTAACTCTGCTGCCTCTGGCTTCTCCCTGGCTTTGCCTCCCTGTTTGTGGGTTATCTGAAGATTTATTTTCAAAAGTGAACTCATATGGTGAAGGCAAATGGAGCATTATATCTGCTTGAAAGGCATATACTGCTCTTGATAACACCGTATATCATGATATACTGTTCCTAGCTAAAGTATTGCTTCACTTCAGCCCACAAAAGGGCTGAAATAGAAACAAAACTAAGTAATGTAGTGAAGAATAATTCTGAAGAAAATATAATTTTGTTGGCTTTTAAATCAATAACTCTTAATATCATTAGGAATGATAGCAGTATACTGAATGAGTTTTATCCACAATATATTTGTCTTAATAGAAAGTATCTTTTTGTCTGCTGGCGGTGCATGTGAGGTTCAGTTTCTAGTCCTAAGGATGACACTAGCTCTAAGTATGTTTATTAGCAACAGGTGTACAAGGGAAAAATGACCTGCCGTGGGAGCTTCATTGTATTTCACAATCAGTGTAAGAGATTGACATGAATCAAAATGCTGCTCTGAACAACTGCTTCAACAGGAATTCAAGCTCACGGTAAAACCCTGGTGTGAAGTAGCTCCTGTTTCCTGTTCCTTAGATCTTGTATGAACAGTACATTATATTTTTGTTATTGTACTCCTCTGCAAGGTATCTGCTGTCCTGCAGTCCTATACATATAGCATATTCTAACCTTTGTTGCATACATCTGCTCTATCCCACCTTCGTGTATTTGCGTCCCAAAAGCTGTTACAAGGCAAGGGTAACTTGAACAAGAACTTCTTTGCACCTGGGAGTTTTAGAGATCCAGAATGATTTTGTATAAAATTGTACTCTATCCTAATAAATTATTGCTTTGAAAGAATGTTGTAATATTTAGGGACATTAGTCCTTTCAGACTTGCTCGCACTTAATGGGAATGTTAACAATTGGTTGTGCTGAAATGAAACATTCTGTGTGACTTATTTATTAATTTATACCTGTTTGTTGGATTGCATAGCCACAGGAAAAAAAAAAAGCAAGGACTTTTTTAGCTGAGTTGCTCCTTGGATGAATTACGTCTTCCACAATGCACTTCTTCAGTTGCCAGTTGTAGCAAACTACACAGTGCATCCAGTGGGAATTGTGTACAATAGAATGCTATGAGAGATGTCCAAGCCAAAAACCCACCCAGCAGGGACCAGACAGGACAGAATAATCCTTTTTAGTTCTGTCTTGTACTACAGAACCATTGTTGCATGCTCTGATGTCCCCTTCCACCCAAGAAAAAACCACCAAAAAAACAAAAACAAAAACAAAAACAAACAAAAACCAAACCTAAAAAACAAACCAAACCCCAAAACACTGAAGTCAAGACTTTTCTTTTTTAGTATTTTTGAATAAAAAAATCAGAAAAACATTGTAAGTTCTAGAATTTCCATTAATGCCCTTGAATTAATGTATAATAGCTTTCTATTTGGAAGAATAACATTTTTAACATATGTTATTACAACTATTCTTGGCAACTTTCTGACTCAGAAATCAGCATATAGGGATCCTCCAGACACTACCAGATAGCTTTTTTCCAAATAAACTATTTGCTTTTACTTCCAGTTCCAAATTAAGCAGCTCTACTCATAAGAGTAGTGAAAAAATAAAGAATGGAATTAGCTAATATAGTGGGTGACATTTTATAGGAAAATAAAGAATTGGAATAATATTTTTAAACAGCAGAGTGACAAATACTTGAACATTGCTTTGAAAGCCTCAAGAGTGTATAGTTGAACAGCAAAAATGATGAATAAACAAGAAAGCTTAGAAAATAAATTAAGAGAATAGCTGAATTAGCAAAAGAAATCTAAATTGATGAGCACTGTTATTCAAAATTGTATTTTAATCTGAACATAATTTTAAGCTGCTTCAGTTGGTCACATAAAATCCTTGCTAAGTCCTATGAAACAGCAATTAGAAGTGAAAAATGTGCTATGTAAAAACTCACAAAGCTTTTTTCTCAAAACTGAGGCTTGACCTGCTCTTATTATATGTGAATCCAAAATCAGAAAAATTGAAGTCCTCATAATCAATACAACATACATTTTTTTTCTTCTTTCAGTGACACCAACTTCTTACTAGTGTCATTTGTTCTCAAAATTACACGAAAACAGTAAAAAGCTACAGGGATGAGATCTACACTGAGGGAAATGATATACTTCTTTAAGTCAAATCTTTGAAAATACAAATTAAAAACATAAAATTGCTATCAGTGGAATTTTAGAAGCAAATAATTTTCAGTATGAGACATAAGGGCCCCATCCCAAATAATGGCATTTAGTAATGAAAAATGAACTATGTCAACACAGATAAAATTACAAATTGCTTTAGCGTGTCAGAGAAGTGTCTTCCCTTTTATTTTAGATTAATAAAATAACTTGAACAGATGTAACCATACTTGCTTCATTTAGAGATCAAGAGGAAAATTTGGGGATCAGAGTTATAAAACATTGCAGCCATCAGATTCCTCATTTCCTGCACTAATGCTACCTTTCCATGGGAGGCAAAACATAGAATGGGATGGGGGTAGGGTTTCACAAATCTGTTTTCATTTTGTCTAGGCTTTTAAACACTGATTTCAAGATATTCTAGTTCGTGGTCCTGATCCAAATCCTGCTGAGCACAGTGGGAGAATTCCCAGTGACCTCAATGGGCTTTGAATCTGACTCTACATACAAAATTTCTTAAAACTAAATAATAAAATTTGGCCTTTCCAAAGCTCACGTCTGCCATGTGCTCTGTGCACCTTTCTCATAAAACTGAAACAGCAGATATGCAGGAGACATCTGCACAGCAGACCACGGAAAAGGTTGTGCCAGGGAGAGAGAAACATTAGAAGTTGATACCCTTTCTTTCAGCTGGGAGACTGGACCTGGCTCTTGAGTCTGCAGATTTTCCTGGTGGCTTTTCTTAAAGGAGCACTGGTAAAGTCCATAATGCTCTCAAGGCTTGTTGGAAGGAGGGTGCATCCCAGATCTACAGAGGCACATAGAGGTCTGAAGGGAGAGCTCCACTCCTGATGTCTAAACAACTAAACTGCGTTTCTTTGAGCCATCTTTAAAAAATACAGCTCATGAGACAGTGGGTTGAGAAGAACTGACTGCTACTCACTTCCATTTGCCTTACTGTGCTTTAAGGGGTCAGAAACATTGTAGAAGGTGGTCTTTTACAAAGAGCCATAAAAAGACAAGTTTATCAATCCAAAAAAAGTTAAATGCAAGACTAGCAAGGCTCTAGCACAGTGTACCAAACTTAGTGAGAGAAAGCAACATGAGTCTCACACACTTGCTCTGATTGTCATGCTGGCTTTTCTTCCCAGCAAGTAGCAGATTTCCCATGGGAGATTGGGGTGGGGAACGGGCAGACTGATGGGCACCAGGTAAAGGTTTATTGGAGCCACGTAGAAAAAAAAATGTTGTTTTTTCAGTTTTCTGCATAGGCTGAGACTCTAAAGGGCAGTATAGGAAAAAATTTGATTATCAGACGTAATATTCGCACAAGAGTTTTGCAGTTTGGTCTGATCTTTGGGTGTATAGAGGGTTTCAGTGTTCCTTAATAAGTTACCTCTTCTTGTACTGATTAACCCCCTTCTGTGAGGGTTCAGTGTTTACTTGGGGCTGTGCCAGTGCTAACAGCTATGGCTTAACATTCTTTTTAATGGCTTGCAATTACTACTGAAAGTGAAGGCTGCATAAAATATTAACACTTAAGCATCTTTTACACGCCTTTGAACATTAGATTGTGTGTATAATATAAGTGGCTTTTCATTCTTACAAACCTGTTATTTGGTTAGAATTCCACTGGACCCATGAAAATGCTGCAGTTAAGTGGTTTCTGTTGATTTATTAACTTCCCTCAAAGTTTGATGGAAGTGACTCCATGCAAAATATTGAATGCATTTTGTTTTCAATTTGTTCCATCATAATGCCAGAAGAATAAGGATTTCCACATTTTAAAGAGGTAAAGTAACTTTGAAAATAACTTTTAAAGCATATTTGATTTTTTTCCCCTGCTGCGCTATGACTTTGAGAATATCACCCAGAGAACAGCTACTGTGGCTACAGAATCAAAGCCATGGCTGCTGACTATGAACAAAGGATAAGAGAGCAGGAAGGTTACAGATCCAGCGGCCACCTTGGATCTCAACTTCAAAACAGGTTCCCATCTCAAGAATAAAATCAATGGAAGCTGGGGATGTAGGTATCCCATCTATGCCAAGAGTCGTGTTTCTCTTCTGCATGAGTTTCATGGGTCTATTGAAGAAAAGATCTGAACAGGCATCCCATCCCTACCTGGCTCTCCCATCGTCCTCATCAGCTGTTCTCTGTTTTAAGAGAAAACAGACTTCATCACTTCACATTCAGTGGTCCATTAAGACAAGTGAAAGATGAATTTTTAAAAGCTTGGAATTGGTTCTGGATAAACCCTCAAATATTTGCAGCTTACATAAATCATTAAAACATCTGGGATCTACAAAATTGTCAATAAATCTCAAGCAATATGGATTTCTTGTGAGTTTTTTTTCACGTCCAGCTTCTGTTAAGTCCAGCAATATTTGAAATGAATCTTCCTCACAGTATTTTTTGCACACCTATGCTTATTCCTGGCTGGACCTTAGAATCCTACAATACTGGAATTTGAAAAAATAAGGACAAAACTACATGCTTGTGAACCCCAAAAGAATTTCACTAGTGGATTATTTTCTAGTCTTCTTCTAAATTGTAGTGACTTCAGTTTTCTGGAAGAGGTTAACAAAGACACTCCATACCAGATTCCTTGTTTTTTGTTTTGTTTGTTTGTTTTTCTCCCCACAAGGCACCTGACTAATCTGTTATACTACCTCTTTCTATCAATTTAAATTCATTTGGAACAATCCTTGCTTTTCACAGGCAACCCTTAAGCTTGAAGATGTGAATAATTTAAAGGAAGAAGCCATATGAAAGCAAAGGACAGCAATGTATGGGAGAATTCCTGAATATTCTCATTTTCAGTGAGTCTGTAATATCTGGTGGGTTTATCTTTTAGATTAGTGTGGAAGAAGCATTACTTCATGAAGCTTGTAGATATTCTGGAACTAAGGTGACAAGCTGAAACAAAATAGCATTAGGATCTAGTGATTTCAGCTTTGTAGAGAAGAACTGGGTCTTTCTCTCAGCAGTTTCAGGAACCTGTTCACCTAAATATCTTGCTTCTGTTTTTAAGCACAAAGTTCTCAGAGTCTGAGGAAACAAATGGTATTTCTCTACAACTATTTTTTATAGAATAAATAGATTGACCTTTAAAGCAAATGCTTTTAAGAAAATAATTTGAAAGACAAAATCTCCACAGTAATATTTTCCAAAGGTCTTCATGTATCACCAGCACCATTTTAAGGCTGGAATTCTTAAAAGCATAGAATCTATTCTTCATTTCTGAGCACACATATGTCCGTCTTCATACTCATAGCAGTGAAAGGACTGCTTAGAGTTGTTAACAGTATAAGCAAGCAATTAAATATGGGACTAAGTCCTTTGCAGAACTGCCTGAGACCATGTGATACGTGATATATTTAAGTTAGATATTTGCCTCCTTTTCAACCCGCAAAGATGTTATTATATTGCTATCAGTGAGTTTACACCCAGCACTAGAGGGTCTTGAGGAACAGTAAATCTGTAGTTTCCTAACAACTTTTGAGGCTGAAAACACCATTGTCAGACGCTTGTTTTGGAAAGAAATGTCTGACTCCTCCTTCACAGCAGCAGAGCCTCAGGGAAGTTATCTCTCCAGTTACAGGCTAAGACAACCCTCTGAAACACCCTGTCCCTTCTCACTCATCCTTCTGCCCCTGTGCAGCCTGGGTCAAGGTTTGTGAGCTGCCTGGCCTCTTCCCTGAAACAGTTTAGCTCACAGTTCACTTATATTTGTTTGTGATTCTTTTTCTTTCTTTTGTTGTTTTTGTTTGTTTGTTTGCTGTCTTTTTGTCTTTTGTTGTTTCTGCTTTTGTTTTGTTTTGTTTAATTTTTCAGTTACCTTGCTAGTTTTTAGTGAGTTGAGTCAGTTCAGGAGTTGTCCTAAGGCAGCAGGAGACCATGGGCTGGTGCAGGAGGTGGTGCTGGGGGAACACTATCCCTTTGAGATAACAGTGACAGATGAAATTCACTGTACCACGAAACAGTATTTTGAGGTGCTTTATCACCTACATGTTGTGACTGTGATCTTGCACACAGGTTGTCCATTCAGCCCACTGCGTCTCTTTGATGACAGGAAAGGGAATTTGGAAAATCCACGAGACGAATGCACAGTGATCTAAACCTGTCCAACAGGAGAACACAAATGTACTGATTTTGAAATGTGACCAAGCAGCACAATTGAGAGGCTTGAGAGCAAGAGGCCACCTCTGTGTGCTGCCTCTCTGTGAGACTCCATCACGTTGTTCTGCCCGGTTACAGCTCCCCACGGTGCTCTCCGCACAAAAATGCAAGTCCAAGGAACCAGAAAGAGAGACTCAGGACTGAAAACAAAAACAAATGTCAGAGCAAAGCAGGTCTGGATTTGGTACATCTCCAGATAAAATTATCATACAATTAAGAAAAGCCTCAGCCCTTTATACATGCTTAATTTCATACACTAAGCCTATTCAGCACGTGAAGCTGAACAAATGCACAAGTGTTGTCAGAGCTGAGGTCCGTCACACTGCTAGGAGATATGCATGCTGTTTCCATAAGCCACAGCAGCAAAGGCATAATTTAGTAAAAAAGACTTTTGTTCGTGTCTATTAAAAGAAACCTATAAATCCTCCAAATGGTACACTTAGGATTTGGTCCAAAAGTTACTTAAGCCGATGGAAAAGCTGTTATTGATTTTAATAGGTATTTATTATATTTGGCTATTCCTTCAGCCATCACTCTTTCCCTCTCTGTCATCTCAGCTGAGCTCCAGTCCTGTCTCCTGTATCTTACCAATATGTGGACAGCATATGTTGTTTAAATGAGAGACTTGTTCATTAGTTTATGTTTGAACCATGCCAAGCACGTCCCAATCCTAACTGGATGCTAAGATGATGGTAATAGATGACATAATTACAGTAATAATAAAATCCTGTGTTCAGTCATGTTATTACACTTTTTTATTCCACAAACAACAAAGAAAAGGATCTGACATACACACAATAGGGAAATACATACCTAAGCAAAAGCATTAGTGTGAATAAACTCTCCCTATTTCATAGTAACCTGTTCTGTTGCTGAGAGCAACTGCAAATGCTAAACTTATTTGGTTTGTGTTCATTTATTATACCTTTACCCTTGGAAAGAGAGGTTTGAGTAAATCACCTTTCTGAATGGTTCTTCTATTTTCAAGAGACCATGTAAGCACAAACAGGGGTTTATGAAGACTTGACTAGGCAGATAAGAGTTTATCTTTTATTTTTTCATACATTTTATTTTGTAAACTGAAATTGAAGCTCACGAAAAAGCCTGTGAAACTTTTACTAATGTTTACTGTGCAGTGGTTGAGGCTTACAAACAAAGCAATTGATAGGTATTTTTATTGTTCAGTCACACCAAGCATGCCCTTCATATGACCAGAGAGTTTGGATTTTGGTTCAGCAGTCCTTAGCTAGATTGTAAGCAAGGGTATATATTTAATTCCTTTTAAATTAATCTTTTCCAAAAAGTTTTTGTACCAAGCAGATCTAGATAGCAATTTCTGGAGCATCAGTTTCAAATTCTTGTCAGTAGCTTCAGTAGCATCCTGGAGGTTGTGGCTGTGCCTTGCCCTTCAGTTACCATTCCATTCTGCTCCAGAGCAGCACTCAAAAAAAACCTGTATGTTGACCAGGAAATTTCCTTGCCTATTTGTACAAATAAGACACTGAGGACAGGACTTTGACTTAGCTTTTTTCTGAACCTTTCATGTCAAGGGGGGATTCACTGTGTCCTTGTCTGAAAGGAATGCTGCTGTGTGCCCTTTCCAAGGCAAAATAAGGTCTTTCTTTGCTCTTAAAAAAACATCTAGGATCTACGGTATTCCCAGGAATACAGGAAATCTGGACTCAGCTCCCACTTTTGTCTGAAGTTACTGCAGTCAGCATCTATCAGCACCTTGGGGCCACTTGGTTTCTGCTCCTGTGAGATGGGAGATAATGCTGTATCTGCCTCTCTGTGATGCTCAGTGGGAAAGAGAGACCCAGGTGCCAATTCCTGCTTCATAGTTTGTTCTGCATTTAACAGCCAGGGATCAAAATATCATCAAAACCCCCCTGGGAACTGTGGTTTCTCTCCTACCATGGGGAGCGGCATTACTGGTAGCTTGATGTTTGCCTCTTTGGACTGATGTCGGAGGAATTTAATAAAAAATAATGTGCTAATGAAACTTAAAGATTGCTACAGAGAGTGGCAACTAAGCAGGGGTTTTCAGGATCAGAGTTTTGAACTACCATTCAATGTCAGTTTCAGCTCCCATTAACATAAAGAAGAACTGAAGAGAATAATTTTCACATAGGATTGAAACTTATATGGCACAGGAATGTCAAGAGAAGATAACAAACACAATTCATATGTGAGGTAATGAATTAAAGTAGCTGAAGAGAGAAAGAAAAGAAAAAAAAAACATTAGGGCTTCTCCCTTCTCCTGAATTTGGCAGATTGGGCTTACTTTGTGATGGAAGACAGACTTTTTGTCTGAAATACATTTGCTGAAAAGTCTGTTGTAATCCATAAAATGGCTCTAAAGTATAAAGGAGGTACTTCCAAAGACCTCAGAAAAACTAGGGGAAAAGAGAAGTGATGTTGATATTTTAAAGAGAATTTTCTTTTCATTTGGAGAATATCTGCCATGTGCCATTATTTTTCTGAGAGCACAGAGCAATTATTGTCATTCGATCACTATTTTTCTCACAGCGAGGATGAAAGAGAAATAACACACACACACAGAGATAGATACATGTGCACCATGTGCAGAGCCTCTCTCTCTCTTTCTCCCGCTCTCTCTCTGATAGTTCCCTAGAGAGTTCCACCATACCTGAGTTTATGAGCCTTGGATCATCTATGGCCAGTGGATTTAGTAATAAACAGAGTGGAAATGTTCTTCATCAGAGTTCAAAGGAAATTTCGACCAGCCCTTGCCAGACGTTGCTTCCCCCCGGCCCCTCAGCATTTTACTGTAATGACTTCCTTTGAGTGGAAAGAAAACAGAAAGGAAGGCAGCTTGTACATCTTTAAAATGTGTATTGAAATATTGGAAGCTCTGTAAATGAAGGGCATTTGCAAGGTTTTATAGTGCAGCTTTTCAGGCTCTTTTGCCATGCTGGAAACATGGTGCCTGGGAAGCACATGCAAGATCCTGAGGTGTGAGCCTACAGGCTGAGTAAAGCAGCTGTCTCTCTACATTTAAAACAAAAAATTGTGTCTTTCTATTCTCTCTTACAGTCTTTGACCATTGAAAATCTGCCTCTGTTTGGCAAAATCTAACGACACACCTTATCTTTTAATAAAATGCTGTGCAGTCCCACTATAAATTCCACCGGACACAGAACACCTTTACATATGAGAACAAAGGCTTGCCAACACTGTTAGCTCAATCAACTTCATCATATAACGATATTCAGAGCTACTAAGAGCTCCCAGCCTTCCTGGATGTCGACAGGTTTAAATGTCCCCATTTTCAAATCTTGGAAATTAATTATGGACTTTATTTTTGTAGATTTTGTGGTGAAATCATAGCACTTGGAGAGACAAACATTTTAAAACACTGGATGGACCCAAAGGACTACCTTCGGGCACTTTTATCCAAGGTATAAAAATACCAGACATGTATTTTTATCTGCCTTTGAAGGTAGCTGTGGACTGGAGGTAGGTTATAATACTTTCAAAGAATCTTGAGAAGTGAGAATTACAGGCCCTTCAGAGAATTACCTATATTCCTCTAATAAATTCTCATGAGATTTATCTGAACATGGTAGTGATGGCTCAGAGAAGACCATAAATTGCCGGGGGGACATCATACTAATACATTTTCCCCTGTGACAACCAAGGGGACAGTGGGGAACACAACAGAAACAGCACACATTAGGTAATGCCCCCCATCAGACTGCAGATGTGTGAACTAGTTTAAAACTTTTATTGGGGTTTTTATTAGGCTGTGATACAGTCCCAGGCTCATTGCAGTTGCCAGTTAGCCAGTTGCTCACAAGTTATAACAAATTAAAAATACCTAATGTTCAAGCTATTCTACACTTAGGGGTGGGTAGTCCCAAACAGATAATATTTTGGGTGGCTAAGTAGCCAGGTTCCTTCTGTGCCTTGTGATACTTCTTGTGAGAGCCATGGCATTAACCATAACTGTTTCACTGATTTGAATCAGCAGCAGAGGTTCAACCTAAGCAGCAATCTTCTAAAACCTTGCTGATGCTGTAAATGCTCTTTAAAACCTTGATAAACTAATGGTTATGTAGAGTATTTTTGTTTGGTTTGTTTTGTTTTAATGCCAGTTACCACCTTAAGTTAATGCAATTGACAGCTTTGGTACACAAAATTTTCTTTAAACCTAAAACACATGAAAAGTAATAACTTCATTAACAAAAGTTGTCTTGGTCATGTATCTTGTTTCCGCCAAAGTGACGCAGTCCTAACACAAATTGCCCTGTCTCTGTGAGATGGTTTGGTCTCAGTGGCTTCACTGCCAGCTGGAGGGCTGAGCTGCAGCAGCAGGGGCTTGGTGGGGAGTGGGGTCATGGGGGAGATCTTCAAAGTGGCAGTGAGGAGGGACCAGTGGTTCATCACCTCTCATAACACAGGAACTAAAGGAACCCAAGGAACCGGTCAGACGGCAGGTTCTGAAATTAGTTAAAAGGTACAATTAATTGTTCAGACTGCATGTGGTTATTAAGTGGTGAAACTCTGCAATAGAATGCTGTAGTTACCAAAATTTTACCTAAGTTCAAAAAGCATTAGACAGATTATTGCAAGAAAGAGTCATTGAAGACAATGAAAAACACCAGCATACAATCTCAGGCTCAAAAATTCATAAACCTCAGTCTGATGGAAGTTAGCAGAATATACTGGAGAAGCATCATGGCATCTCCATGTAATCACAAGCTCTTGCAGGAAATGAGAGAACACAGTAGATGAACTACCAGGTTAATAATGGTATTAAATGATTATCTTCTAGATATTAACAACTGAGCTGAGCACCCTAGTCTGAAAGTCCTTGGATGGCTATGACTTCATGCACAACTGTTAAAGCTTTGTTAGAAAAGAATTCCAGAAAATCTCCTGGAGTCTCCAGATGTTCATAAATTGGATAATTCTATATAGTTCAGTTTAGACAGATGAATATGTCTTCCCATGTGGAAACGCTAAAGCAGGCGCAGAAGGACAGTTAGAGAGCATCACAGCAGACAGGAAAAGACGTTGAGGAGAAGAGAGGGGATGGCAATGCTTGCAGGGATCATCAGCAGGAGGTGGATTCTTTGGTCACTTTGGGCCTTTTCCCATGCCCAAGGAGAATTAACTGCTCCAAGCACCCATTTCTTTTCAACCCTATCATTGGCCATAGCAGCAGGAAAAGAATGCATCCCCAGGGTCCATTTTTGCATTTACTTT
This sequence comes from Dasyornis broadbenti, assembly GCA_013397935.1. NCBI lineage: Eukaryota > Metazoa > Chordata > Aves > Passeriformes > Dasyornithidae > Dasyornis > Dasyornis broadbenti. The sequence continues at coordinate 2,189,257 of VZRN01003889.1, read as the reverse complement.
AAGCTTTTCATTGTAAAAGCAATGCAAACTGGCTTTAGTATAAGTGAGGATTAAGTGTTGCACATATCGTTATGAAATCACTGGGGACCATAGTGAAATCTGAGATACTACTACACACATTTGTTAAATCAGCTCCCTTTAGAACCTGATTATCTTTTAAAACAAATTTTGTAAATGAGCTGTAATATTTTATATCCACTCAAAGCTTTTTAGCCCAAAGCACTTAACAAGCTTAAAGACCTGGAGTGGGAACCTGTTTTTGTTCTGTGTGCGGATGGTACCTGGCACAATGGAAGTCAGTCCCTGACTCAGGTTCCCATGTGTTGCTACAGCAGCAATATCCCCAAGAGTATGAGCAGCAGAATGGAAATACTGACATTGCTGGGTCAGAAAATACTAGACAAAGAATGGGTGAGGCAAACTTTGGTTTTGAAATAAGGAGTTACAGAAAGTAACTAGAATCTAAACTAAAGAGATATAGATTTTGAGGGCTGATCTAAAAGACTAACCTCATTAACATATACATCACAACCTTTTTATGATTAAGTTTATTCTGTCAAGAACTAAAATTATTTCTAAATAAGTATGAGGGTTTGACTAGTAAGTCACAATACCGGTATACATACCTATTTACAACATAAAGCTACTCATTTATAGACAGGATACAGGACTTGAAGGATTTCTGATCCCATTTTTTAAAAGAAACACACAACTATGCTCTATAAATGTATTAAATATTTGCTTATATTGTTTGGAAAATAAAGGCAGTTTCTTACTGATCTTCTGATTAAATATTCTAATCAACATTTCTACCAAATAATTACTCCGAGCTTCTTAATAGGAAACTGGAATCTCTGTCTTCTATTAGCAAGCCTAGTGAGCAGAGTATATAAATTTACATGCAAATTCAACCACCTGTGTTTGGAATATATCTGCAGTTTGAACCATCCTGAGTGGTGATGTATGGTCTGTTCTCTGAGCATTTGTGTATTTTGTGCTTTGGTGCCTGGGCAGGTAAGCTGAAGAATGTAACAAACATGGGCACTGTTTGAGGAGGTAAAATGCCACTGGATGTCATTATTTCTCTGTCTTTGAAACTGAAGTAAGTCTTCTCTAGAGGTGGAAAATATGGCTATTTCAGAAGGTAGACGAGTTTGATTTTGAATATTCTCAGTATTTTGGAATACTTGTTCTTAATTTAAAATAGCTTTCCAAAGTCAGACTTCTTCATGAGTCAGTGGAAACATACACCACCCTTTGCAAATGCAAGCAAAAACTTTGAATGCCCTCGTTTTCGTACAAATTGGTCAGTCTGCAAATGGCTCAACTAATTGGATGAGCCTCTCAACCTTCCAGGCTGCTCACATTGTGCTCCCCCAGCCTTCCCTTCCCAGTGACTTCAGGGAAGCCAGTTTTGTGGTAATGTAAAAGTAGAGTAGAATCTAGGCATAAACTTAGTCATAAGTGTCTCTGAGCATTTGAAATCGTGTCGTTAGGATCATGGAGTTTATTCCTGCAGCCACCAAAGTCCTGTTTATTTGAGTGCAGTAGTGGGGATATAAGTAAGATGGAAAGTACCAAAACACTGAGTATCACACTCAGTTACTGTGCAGGCATTTCCTCTAAGAAAACACTGGCTAGCACTACTGGTGGCTACGCTAAAAGACAGAATTTAATTTTATGTCTGTCACTTTTCTGGTCTGAGATATCAGTAAAAGATCAGGATCTTGGATATTTCTCCTTAGTAATGGCTCTCAACACTTGGCCATTACTTACCAGGAAATGGCTCTCTTTCACCCATTATAATTAGTAATAATCTTATCAGTACCTGAGACTAGGAACCAACAGAGAAATGTTTTCTACATGTTTCTTATTTTCAGAGCTGAAGCAGGGAGCTAAATTATATTATGTTGTGTACCAAGAATATTACTGCTTTTTACATTCCAGATCCCTTTACCTCGTCTACTATAGCCTTGTATTTATAGGTTAGATCTACATCACAGCCACTGAACATGTGTCAGTGATGGCATAGCTGAAGGACTGCTTTAGTCCATGATTTCAAACGTTATGAAAGGTAACAAGGAAAGAACACAGCTTAATATCCAGAGCTGGCTGAGTTAAAACAGTTGGCAATAACAAGAAACACCAACATGTTTGTAAAAGAGGCATCCCATGTGGAGAAGAAACCTTTTACATGAATGCTTTATAATGGTGAACTGCTCTTGAACTCTGTCCTGTGCTGATAGGACTTTTCACTATCAAATTCTAAAAACCAGAAGCACAAAGAACCTCATAGTTTGTCTGTATTACCTACCTATAAAAATTCACTGTACTTACATGTAGTGTTTGGTCTTGTCAATGAAAAGGTAAATCTTTGCCATCTGCAGAAAGACAAGGCGTTTCAAAGGTAGAGATTTGTGGGTTTATTCTGATTCAGTAACAAAACATGAGGTACTCAGGTGAGATCTGGAAGAAATTCTCATCATTGTGGGCCATCTGAAAGTATAAGGGACCATGCCTACTAACCTGGAAAACTGGGAGGATTATGACAGAACTAGTCAGTATGGAAAACATGCAAACAAGAAGGAAAAACATGAAAAGAAGTATTCTAAATTAACATCTAGGAGCACTACAATTGAGATACTAACCTTAAGAAGAAATGGTATATTCAATTATTTTTATCTCAGTGTGTTAACATATTTATCATGTAAATTTTAGATTTTAGACTTTCTAAGGTGGCTGTATAATCTAACATTACATGTTAGATATCTAGAAATAAAAGAACTATTTTCCTTGTTGCCAAAGACACAGACAAAACATTAAGTTTGGGGCTAGTAGGTGCTTTCATTGCAAATGGAAAAACATTTCTTTCACATGTTTTTTTCCCTGAAATTTTTCATAAGAAATAAAACCCATTCCCAACCAGTTCCACATGTGATTTACTTGAGTTAAACTGTGTGGAATTAAATCTTAACAAGGGACCGATCTGAAATCTATAGAAATCTCTGGGACTCTTTTTATTAATTTGAGTGGTCTTTTGATCGGGCCTTACATGAAGGAACATGTTTATGAGTCCCAAAGATGGAACTCATTAAATTACGTTTCCTTTATTTTACATGTGTAATTTCATGATCTTGTATTTTATAATTCCCTGTGAAAATATTTGATTCTAAGATAAATAAAGATAGGGGAGTTGTAGTGATACAGGAACCAGGACAAGAAACATTTGCTGGTATAAATAAGTATTGCTCTATTAGCTTTTTAAAAACTTGCATTATTTGCAATAAAAAAAGATAAAGGTATATGTTAGCTTTTACATCTTTTTAGCAGCAGTGTTCACAAATGTGAACACCATGTTTTAGGTGCAGGTTATAAATACAATTTAGTTAAAAACTGGTTCAGCAAGACCCACTGGCGAAAGCAAGTTAAAGACAAATGTTTTTACCTGAAGAAACGAAAACCTCACAACATCCCAGCCTCATGAAATGTGTCCAAAACCCTTGTGCAAACGATCTGTGCCATCAAGAAAGAGGAAAGATGCTCAGCCTTATGGGTGGTATTTTTGGGGAACACAGGAAAAGGCTGGATCTGTAATGGTCTAATGGCTTGAGACAACTCGTATTACAACAGGTAAAGGCCAAGATGTGCCCTCAATACATGGCAAGGACAGAGATCCTGACTGTAAAATGGCAAAAGGGGCTATTGCACCCTGAGTGCTGACAACCTGATGTGAAGTCACGGAAAAGGAATAACATAAAAATGGATTTTTTATTGTGTTTTGTCCCTCCCTCTCCCTCGGAGCTGCCACAGCAGGAATGTGCTTCTTGGGAAGAGAACCTGTGTTATTGTTTGATTTCTGCTTTCTGCCAAGGGCACTGGCAGAAACGAAGGCTTTCGTGTTACAAGAGAGAGGAGTTTGCCAAAATTCTTATTTTTTCCTACTAATTTCAGTGTAAGAGATCTGAATAACAGAAAACAGAGAAGGCTTATGTACTTGCCATGTTACAGTTGTTTTGATAGACTACCTTTTGCAAGCAATGGTTGTTTATAGAGTCCTAAAAACTGACACTACAACCCATGAAAGATACCCAAATTGCTGGTATCAATATCCCTTTTGTTTACTATTCTTAAGTTTAAGTAAATTGAACTGTAATTAAATAAAACAAGAAGATTTAAAGAGGTTTTAGATGTTCTCAGTGATCAGATATCAACATTTAGCAGTTATGTATTCTAGAAACACCAAAGCAGTGATCTGTAATATTTTCCCTATTCAATCCCTGAAAGTTCTGGATTTTGTCTTGGTTTTAGCTATTTTATATATACATATATACATACATACATATATATATATACACATACATACATATATATATACACATATATATATACACAACACATTTTCTTTCGTGGGGGGGAGGGTGGTGTGCCACATTCTATGTCACATATATTTACAGAGAAAAGATTAGGGAAAAAAGGACCCAACCAAACAAAAAGTCTTATCTTTAAAACAAATACCAAAAGGACAAATTTCTGAACCCACGTTTTTGTTCAGCTTCAAAGTGAGAATTACTATATAAAATATCCAGGATCTTGAAAGAACTAAACTCTTGAAGAATTCTAATGTGCNGTAGTATAGTTCTCAAAAAAACAAACAACCAAAACAAAAACAAAACAAAAACTAACAAAAAAAAAAAAACCACCCAAAAAACCCCAAAACAAACAAACAAACAAAAAATCATGTGAGTCTTTAAAATAATATTAGTTTTACATGTAAGTTTTTCTTTACCATCAACTTTTTTGACTTTTATTGAAACTTCAACAGACAGTAGCTTATTTTTCCACAGACTTAAGCACCTGAGATTTTTGGCTAATGGATATAAGGCCAGTAAAATTTCCTATAAAATGGAACTTTATATGAGAACATACATGATGTTTATAGAATATATTCCAAAGTTTGCTTTTTCAAAAGCAAACTTTTTGATATTTGTACAAAGAATATCAGCTGCATTGCAATGAGAAAGCAAAAATGATCAGCTGACGAATACAAATAACCAGATGTTTTCCCTGGCTCCACTACTTGCTTCCTGAGGATCTCTGTTTCCGATTAAAAGATCAATAAATACCAGGTACAAAGCTCAGTGAAATCCTTTCTGTTCCTTTTAATGAGCTATGAGCTAGAACTTAAATTAAAACCAGGGATAAACAAACTTTTTAATGAGAAAATTTCTGAATCAGAAATTTTACAAATTACTCTTGTTACTCTTCATTACCCTTAATTTTGGCAAAAAGATCCATCAGTGGCTGTGGATTCACAAATATTATCTGGCTAAATGGACTGCACTGAAGAATGTTCATCTTCATGAAATGAATAAAGGACAGCATTTCAAAGCCAGGAGTGACAGATATCAGTACAGGATTCATCCTTCAGAAGGAAATAGTCCCAGGTATCCAAAATAATATACTTCCCAGGATTAAACTATTTATTTTATTATTATCAACAGCAAAACACTTGTTTCAGATAAGAACTTCTGCAAATTTAGTTACTGTCAATCAGTTAGGGCTTTTAGCACAAGCTTTTACTAAGAAAGGAAATGAGATAGCACACTCTAAAATGGAAGAGAGCATTTCAATGTACTTTGCCTCTTCTGCAGGTCATATATAAAAGTATTCCAAAGGAAATACATCAGAAGTAATAAAACTGTCCATCAATTGGATTTCATGTATAAAAGCATCTGAATAAGAACAAAACATGTAGGATTTTTGACAGCAGGATTCATGTTTACTTTCCTCCATTTAATTTACTCCAAAAATTTTTATCTATTGCAAACAGGTCAACAGTTTCTAACTTTCCTCCAGATTAGACACCCATACCTTCATTTCAGCTTCAGACTTCAGAGAAGTCAAATGGAAATTTAACTTTAAATTCAATGAGGAAAATTTGGACTGACACGTCTACCGTTGTTCACTGCAGCCTGAAATGGCAAACAGGGATCAGTTGTGTCTGGGGAACAACCTTAGAATCATAGAACCACAGAGTCATAGTGTCACAGAAGCATAAAATATATTGGGTCAGAAGGGACTACTAAAGGTCCTCCAGTCCAACTTTCCTGCAACGAGCAGAGACATCTTCAACTAGGTTGGCTTGCTCAAAGCCTCATCCAACCCGACCACCAGAGCATCAGAATAGCATCACCCAAAGGAAAGTTTCTGGTCTTCCTGTTTTTTTCTTTCTTGAATCTGGTCCTACAAGATGGAGACCACCAAACCTGGTATTCTAGAAATCAACTAATCCCCCATTGAAACAGGAGGATTCGGGAGGTAGCAGCAGCTGCTTGCATACTGCCAAAATCTTCCCTTACAATCCTATCACCATGCATTTTTTCAGTTGCCTTGGGCCAAATTTAAGAAAGGTTGACCCAATGCCCCTCTGATTACTTTCTAATTGTAATTAGAACAGGTTTGGTGGGAATTGCCTGGGCACTAATGGATACGCTTCAATATACAAAAAGGTATTAGTAAAAACTGTTGCCCTTAACAGAGAGGTAGTGAACTTGAATGCAGTATCTCTTTCTTTTCTCCTTTAGTGATGATTCCTTAAGATCTCTTCGCTCAGAGGTAAGGATCTTACAGCCTTCTTCTAAGTAGCTGAGATGTGGCTTCAAGCATACACGCAGTGAACAAGCCTGAATATTTTTCTCCTAATATATCTTAAATTTTGGAAGCAGTTCTATAACCTGGCTGATGCTCTTAGAACTTCCTACATGTGGCAGTACCCAGTCAAAAATTAATGAACTACCCCCAGTTGCTGAGGAATGACTGCTTCAAGAATTGGCACAAAATAGAAATGTGAAATAAAACTTTCCTGTTCCTGCTGGAGTAAGGAAAAAGCCACCTCAAAACGGTACATAATCACATATCCCTCAAAGACAGTTATTCCAAGGCTCAAATCATATTTTGTATTAAGGAAAACCATATCACAAGGTTACTTGTCTCAGCATACCTTTGCTGAATCCACCCCTAACCTGCTGACCCACAATGTAGAAATGTTGCAATTTTCCAGAAGGGCAAAATCCCTGGATGCAGCTAGGGATCATCATCACAGGGAAACAAAAAACCCTAAATATTTAATTTTTTACAGTCCAGAAAAAGCCAGAGTGCTTCAAACTGATACCAAATCTACTTGCATCACTCCCTTTTCTTTCCTCCTCTCAAGTCATACCCACTGTTCTACCACTTCTGTTTCTACCTATGTCTTAATCTCCAATTACTGCATTAAGTGTAAGTTGTGAAAGCTTTCCTTTTGCTTAGTAGGCAATGTTTACTATTATTTAAGATGTGTATGTACATATTTGAGCAGTATGGCCTAATATGATAATAGAGGGCAATTGATCAGAAAGGGAGTTTTCTGGGAGATGTTCAGTCTTGACTCCTCCTTGTGGTGGGTTATGTATGGACTCTGTCTGCTCCTTCATGAATAACACATCTTAACATAAATAAAAGCCCTCTAGCCCTCAGCTGAAGTGAGAGACTCTGAATAGGTCTTTAATCAGCTTTATGCCATAATTTCTCACAGTCATCCCACTATTCTGCTGTTTTCATTTAGAATGAATATAAACTATCCAGATTTAGTGTGAGTTTCTGCTTTCAGGAGCAATGCACTTAGGGATTCACTGAGTATGTGAAACAAATTCTCGGTACCAGTTTTCAAACAGGGATTGAGACTAAGTAATGGAAATAGCAAAGCCCATGAGATTGATTAAAAGTATATTGAGTTCTCTAATATTCAAAGTGCAGAAATTAGAGTCCTCTATGACATGAGACTGTAAAATCCTGTTGATCAGATGCTCACTTCCATGGGCTTTCCTTACAGCAGTTAGCTAACACCAGAAATGTTCCAAACATGTAATGGAAAAACTGTTACTGTTTTGAAACCCAAGACACCGCATACTGGATCCTCATTCCCCTTACAGTAAATTGCTGTTTATCTGGAACACATCATCCTATTCTGACAGTCTACCCAAGGGTCCATACTTTCTGTCTGAGCAGGCTATGCTGATTACACCCCTCCGTGCGTCATCTGTGTCTCCCTGAAAACCGCGGCCCAAAGGAAAGTGTGGAGGCTGTGGGGAAGGGAAGGCACAATTAGCCCTGTCCTCCGGTCATGACGGGAAAGTTGATACAGGAGTAATAACCACAAGTCAGGTCTCTCCTACATTTATTGTCATGCCCATAGTAGCCAGTAACATTTCTTTAACAATAGTCTTTTATAAAGGCCTGGCTTCTGTGGAAAGATTTACTAACAGCGCGAAGTGGAAACTCCACTATAAAACCAACACGCTCATGGAAAGAGTGCTACTACAAAGGCACAAAAATAATGCACAGAAGCGACCCACCAATGCATTTACTGTAAAACCCAAGAACCAAAAATAAAATAACCTCAATATGTAAAATGAGTGCAATTTTTTTCCTTCCTTTTTGAAACACAGAAGTAGCTCTAATGGATCATAGACTAAAAAAAGTATATTGTGATTGGAGCTAACAATATTTTCACATTCTGCCTTTCAAAGACTCAACTCAATTTCACTTTTATAAGACAGAATCTGGCATTGTAATAATGGTTTTCTTTTAAAAATCATATATATATATATATATATATAACAAAAACTAAAGGTAAGAAAGATCATCAGGACTGACTAATACAGGCTGATTTTCTGTCATTCTCACTACTCCAGTTGCTGAACATTCACAGAGTAAAAGAAAATACACCAGTGTCTCTGGAGATGCTGTGTCAACAAAAGCTCCTTCCGCTGGCATGATACAATTTCTGTTTAACTAATCAGGGGGAAATTTATCATACAGGACTTGGTGGGGTTGTTTATGGAGTCATTAGCACAATGGCACTCAGCTTTCAGATGACAGTTGTGCTCTTCAGAAGATGAAATGCTGCAGCTGGCTGGGAAATGAATGAAGACCAAAACCGGAATTATAAAATAGAGGACCTAATTGGAAAAAATTCTGTTCCTAGGATTTTGTGGATATGTTGGTTACTTTATTTATTTACTTATTTATTTACTTGTTCTTTCCAAATGATGAGAAGGTTCTGAAGACTATAAACTGGCAGTGTGCTCAAGTGTTCATAATAGCCTTTTAGTAATTTCTTCAATGTCTTGAAGAAAGACATTGTAAGAATATCACACTTTGCTAACGGGCTCATAAAAGACCTTTTCCAAACATCAAAGTAATGGAATGAATTCCTAGGATAATATTCAATTGCTCAAATTCTGCCTAATGCTCTGTCTCTGATTCCCAATTATAAAAGTAAGATAACTATTTGCATTCTAAAAATATTCCGATGATGCCTGCCAAAAGTCTGACTGCTACCTTGTCCATGTAAAACATGCCTTCAAGTAGAATTTTGGTAAAACAGTCTAGTTCTTCACAGATTTCTTATTACACATTTAACTGACATAAGCATTTCAAGGATTAAGTCAATAATGTTTATAGAAATGTATGGAAGATACAGTTTCCAAAGTGATTTAATAAAAGTGCCCAGCAGATACAGCAGCAGATGAAATTCAGGTTAACATAAAGCAAAGCACACAGGAAAAGTATTCCTTGGAACAAAGAATTCCTTAAAACAAATCTACAAAACTATGCCTCAACATACATTGCTAAAAAGTAAACAGAACAAAATGAAAAACAAATAGAATGCCAGGAATAATTAAGAAAATAATAGAAATCATTAATCATCATTATGCCACTGTAAAAAACCATGCTTCATGTTCCTTGTAAATACCATGGTTATTGTCTCCTCCTCATGAAAAAGTTACATTAAAGTCAGAAACAGCTCAGCAAGTCCCTGAGCCACAAATTTCTGAGAGAGTATCCTGAGGCACTATGATTTATGTGTATCCTGGTATGCCTGCCTATTCTCTGACTTTTTCTTGAACATCCCATTATCCATCACTCTTGGAGACAGTACAGTGAGCTGGCTGGACCCGCAGGCTGGCCTGACACATCATTTCTTATGTTCTTGACAGGTTTAAAAAAAACCCAAAGTGGAAGGGTATTTTGCTTTAGTCAGTGTGCTTGGCTGAGAGGGAAATGGGAGGTGTTCTACTGCCTACAGAAGAAAGAAGGTATTTTCACTACTGTTGATACCCTGGTTTGCCAGAAGACCAGGAGGTTTAGAACAACATAGAGGAGGCTGAGCACTCTTAGGGAAGATGGAACCGATGCTTAGAAAATATTTTAAAGTATCCCTTTTTTCTCACCAGAAATACATGATCCCTGTCAGGATTCAGCTGCAGCCAAGTGCTCTTCACCCAGACCCTGAGATAGCTAAAGTACCTTATTCTTTAAGAGGCAGGAGGAAAGAGGGGACAGAATGGATAACAAAACAGAGAATGGCATTTTCTATAGAGTTATGATTACTATGTTCCATAACAATTAGAAAGAACTTGAGTGCTTCAGAGTGATTTCCTGCTAAAAGGATACATTGTAGGAAGCTTGCTAATGCAGCCCACATGAGGCAGTGCTGATTGAAAAAGGAGAGCCAGGGCTTCAGTAACAAAGCAGAGACCCAGCACATCCCTAGGAATCTCTCTCTATCTCTCCTCTCTTGTCCTACCTGGAACTTGCAGATGTTGAGATCAGAAAGACATTTCTGATTCTTCCTTTAACTGCTCGTCTTTCACCAAATCCCCAGTGGAAGACCATGGTGGAACAGTAGACAGAAAAAAAGCCCAAAACCTAGAAGTCCAGAAGCAAAGGAAGCGTGGTCATCCCACTGAATATATTTTGATGGGAGATGAACAGCCTCAGGGAGCACATCTTGCTGTACAGCAGTTTCTCTAAATACGTGTCATGCCCAAGTTCAAAGATGAACACCAGGAAGCGGAGATTCATTTGCCTGCTCATGGGGTCCGTACCCACATGTGGTCTACCAGGACCTAAGGACATGCAATAAGAAAGTGTTGTCTAGCAGTTACGATAATTACATAGTCCATGTAATCTCTCCAGCTGGTGACACTGGAAACCCCATGTTTGCTTGCAGAACGAGAAATAGGAAGATGCATTTTCTTTCATTCTTTCGTATTGCCATCATTGATTCCCCACACTGCAGCTACTGCCAAAGATGAAAGGAACTAACATGACTACCTTCACATGCAGTCCTTTCTCCATGTGTGAAATGAAATCAGCTCTGTAGCTTCTTCTGTGCACACCATGATCTACCTTGATATCACACAAAACACCTCCTTTCTCTGAGAAGAGTGCATCAGCAGGACAACTTCGCTAAAATATACAGCTTAATGTCGTCCTTACATACTGCATTTGCTGGAACGACTGACACACACAGCAAGTCACACCAAAGCTGTCATTTATTAGTCACTTTTAAAGTTTACCCATAGAAATAAAACTTAATAAAATTCATCTAGTGGCTCATTGAATTCAAAATCTTCTTCCAAAACTTTTATGTGTGTTTGCAAAAGTCTAAGGGCAATTATACATTGAAATGCTTATAGGGGAATATTTGTTTTCAAGTTCAGAAAATTAATCTGCCTTATATTTGGAAGCACAAAGACTTACTATTTAGAAATGTTCAAATGCAGCCCATTCAACTACGACTTTATTAATGTTATGGAAGCACTGATAGCAACCCTGTAACTAACATTCAATTAGGCATGAAAACAAATACTGATTGAAACCAAATAACTACACCTCAGTTCCTCTCACAGATGTGTCGTGCTTCCCAGGCAAAACATCTGGAAAACTGCCCTAGTAGGGCTATTGAGGCTTTCCTCAATGTCAAGGGATTCTTCACAATCTGCAAAACCTTTACTCCTAATTTCTGCAAGTTATTGGTAAGAGATGCAGATGTTAGATTAATGCTTGCCTGTGCTTTTTGGACATGAATCTTATTGCACTGCTGCAGATATCATTACATTAGGGTAGCTATCAATTATTTAATGTGGGGTTTAGAGTGGGTTTACAAATAATTTCAGCTGCCTATTTGGGCTGGATCTGAAGGGCTGCCATAAATTTTTTTCCCTGACAACTTTCTCAATTGTGAATAGATTTTCTAGGCATTTCATCTAGAAATTAAAATTACCTTGACTATTATAGTCTGGGTAAATATTGTAAAGGAACCCCAAAAACATCGTAAGGGAGGGTTATTCACATTGTTTTTCACTACTGTTTGAATTAAAGAACCCAATGAAGAAAATGTGAGTTCACAAAAGCCAACCTATCAAAAATATATTACAGACCTCTTAGAGCAGTTTTAGTACTTTACAACACTGGAGGAAGAAAAAACATGTCTGAAAAAAGTTTTAAGTTCTGAAGAGATGTATTTTCCTTGATGGGGGCAAAACTGTCTCTCCTGGATCACACAAGACCATTGGACAAGAAGTTGCCTCCAAAATCATCCTAGACCTAAGACTCCACAGAAGGCAGCTACGTGGCCATGGTCCTCATTGAGGGGAGTTCCAGGTGGAGTGCAAAGTGCAGGAGGGAGCAGTGGTGACCCTCAAGATTTCAAACTGAGAGGCTTCTCTCCCAGAAGGAGAAATAAGAATTAAATTTCTTGTGCATCCTCCTGCAGACGAGAGGCCTCAATTCTCTTGTTAGTGAGTGGTGCAACTGCTTTGCTCTCCTTCCCTTTTTCCGTGGCAAGCGAAGCCACCAGAAGCGAACCTTTTTGCATGATTTCTTTTCATCAGTCATAACATCCATCCATCAGGTACAGAAACATCTGGGTAAGGTAGTAAATGTGTAACTGACTTCAGTTAATGCTTATAATTAAGCCCTGAGATTCCACAAGCAGTGCATTTCTGAGGGATTATCACACACCTCAGGTGCAGCATGAGGCACCAGCCAAAAGCCAAGTGACTTCAGCTACTCAAAGAGTGCAATAATCCCTCAGAAATCTATTAACCATGAGTGCCTTATAGTTATTATGGTATGGAAACTCCAAGGTAAAAAGGTCATACCTGTGCTTTTAATGAGAAATATTGACACATGCATGACATCACTGCCAGCCAATCAGCGATCCCCACTGTTACCCTGTGTTCACAAATCATTTTATAACAGCCCAAAGTTATAAAGCTGTTTAGAGTGCTGTGAAAATGAAATAGATCACTTATATGTCGAAAACCCATTAAATAGATATGTATTTTATATGCAAAACATGTCTAGTTCTACTCTTTCTTCAGGTCCATCTTCAGGTTCATAGCATGAGAGGTTCAAGAGATGGGTTTGCTCCTATGCAATAATATTAAGCACTTTAATTATTACAAACTACATATTTTCAATAATATTTGCCGGATTTAAAGAGTACCTAAGCCTTGTCTTTCAAGATCCCACTCCAGTTCCTTCCCAACACTGGTCCCAGCATCTTAATTGTATACCCTTGTCAATTGGTTGCTGAAAGGAATACCGGCCACCAAATCTGGACAAAGTTGGCATATTCCAAATTCCAAAATATACTTTAATCCGGATGGACAAACAGGAGAGAGAAAAATGACCCCTCCTTTTAGAATCTCATCTGGGGAGATGGCTCATTAGCTTGGGCTAAAAGCATGTCAGAGATGACTGTGTTGTGCTATGGAGCAGTCTAACAACCCAGCATACAGGAAACTCATCTAAGCAAATGCAGCATCCAGAAACTTTGCCTCTTGTTGCTCAAATTGTTAGCAGAGATGCAATCACAGAGGCCCAGTAAAAGAAAGGAACTTGTTATTTGCCAAATGATAGCAGAACAGAAATTTTGGATACGATGATTTATTCAGAGGACAGAAAAACTACATACAGATTTTCTTCAAATTCTGAAAACTTTCCCGCTCAGTCAGAAATGGCAATTTGCAAGACATTTATGTTACTGCACTGGTTGGTGACTCCTACTGTGATAATGTGCTCTACTGGGCATGATGAAGAACCACTCCAATGTGATTTTTTTTTTTTTGACTTGCACAAATATGACTGAACAACATTAACCATTCAGTATATAATGGTTAGCGAAAATAAGTGGGCCTTTCTTTATGACTTGCAGAGTCAACAAATAGGCTGTGTCAGACCAGTGAGAAAAAGTGAGTGACAGATCTAAGAAGCTTTTCGGAAGAACACATTGATATTTGAATCTGCAGTTTCCATGCTCTAGCTGATGTCAGCTGTTGGGTGAAAGCCTAGGTATCAGGTAGCCAAGACAAGCATCTAGCTGCCTCTGAAAGCTATCTCTTTCAGGGAAGAACTGAAGTAGTATTCTTTCTGTGGCTGTGCCTGCCAGGCAGCAGACAGTTGCCCACTGTGCCAGCTAAACCTCCCCTATTCTACAGTGCAGAGAGCATTGCATGAACCCAGCTATACATTACAAAGGACCACAGCAAAGGAGAGACTCAAGGTTTCCATCCCTGATGCTTGAGCCATGGGCCTTAATGCAAATACAGCATAAGTCAAAAGATAGTCACAAAAGCCACTTTGTTTTTGCAAGCAGTTATGACATTATGAAAGTAGTGGTCATAGGAAATAGCCCTGGATCAAACTGATCACGAGTTGAGACAGTTTAAATTATACAGAAAGTGAAACAAACAGACTCATAACCAAGATTTCTTTATTTCAGGAAGAGAAATTTCAGGACCTTCATATACCCAGAACATGAAGTCAACTGGGCTTCAGAATTCCCAAACATCAGCACAGAAGAGGCTCAGCACACTGGAACTCAACACTTTCTGGAGCTTGTGACTTCAGGAAATGGAAACTCGCAGAGAAGAGGTGGGTAAAGCACTGCCAGATGGCTAACAGAAGCAAGGGGATAGAGGAGAATCATGCTGAGGTAGCGGAAAAACAACTCCAAAAGCTTAATGCATTCGGATCAGGAGAGATGACTAATCTCCTCCCCTGAGCACTGCAAGAACTGGCATGAGAAACATCAGCTCCAGAAGCAAGTGGTTTTGCTACCCCAGCATACTGCACAAAAAGTTTCCTTGTGATAGCATTGTAGCATGTGTAACTTCAACTTGTGCACCAAAAACATGAGCAAAGGGGTAATGAGTTAAAAGCTGATGAAGAAAGATCAAAAGACAGTTCCCTGGTGAGAAAGCTCTGCAAAATACAGGGAAAAAAGAATATTCTAGTAGGAGTTTCTGGAAAATTTCATATAGTGTCACATGAGAAATATTTAAAATGTTAATGGAGTGAACTAAAATAAAAACCCTCAGGTAAAAAGTGAAAAATCATTATAATCTGTATCAGAAATTGGTAGGAGACAAAGGTGGAACTTCAAATGAGTGCCATAATTTCTATGATTGCCTTGCCATTTGCAAGAGCGGAGTTTCAGTGTTACTCCTTTGAGAATTCTAAGTGAGACTTGAAATGCTGTCCCTGGAACAAGAATTTTCCATGATGAGTGGAATATAGACCATCTCCTTTACTCAGCGTTTGGAGGGAAGGCTGCTGCAGTGAGCCTCACTGCAGTCCTACATCACATTTGATAATAGGGCCACATGCAATTTGAACCAGAAATTATGGATGAGTTCATGTCCTAAGAGCAGCATCACTCTGCATGTGCCCATTTGCCAGTGGTTGTTAGAGCACCCCTCAGATGAAACAGATCCTTCAAAAAGCCCCAAATGCTGCAATGACTTGAACTGGTAGAGGTTTTGTCATGTTTGTCCTGATGTGACACAGCAGCCCTCCTGCAGATACACAAAAGGAACAATGCTAATGTAAATATGTTCAACTGAGCATTTATAACTTTTTGACCTCCAGTATTTTCTCTCTGTTTCCTCTTGCCTTCCAAAGAGCTGCTTATCTAACATCTCAGAAGTCACCCTGGGATGGCTGACTTCAGTCCAGCAACCAGGATCTGATTCCACTTTCAGTAAAACTGAATGCCTTTTGTTTAAAAATGTAGCAACAAATCACAGTAAGTTCAGGAAACAGTGGCACTGTACACTTCAGATTTAAAAGGATGTTAACAGGCTGCTCTGTCCAAATATCTTGAAATAGGAATCTGTTTCGTAATACTCTTCCAGATTCTAAATATATCACAGCAGATAGAAATTACCACTGTGCCACCAATGTGGTTATTAAAGCCTTGGAATGACTTTTATTATACTGGCTCCAGCATTATTTCAGCATGCTGTCCCCAAAATAGTCATTCCATTACCCTAAGAGGTGATTAGAAAGCTGGAGTTCTCTGGGATGTTGTGACAATATGCTGATATTTCAGAATTATACCCCTTGGATCCACATCAGTTGCTCACAATCCAGGCCAACCAATAAGATAAAAATTAATGTTTTCCATATGAAAAAAAAAGGCAGAATCACCAGAGAGGAAAATGTTATTTAGTTACCAGCTCTTCTGGGCATACCAGACAGGGGTGATTATGAAAGCCAGTGGACCTTTTGGGTCAACACAGAGTATATGTGGGTCCAGCTGAGGATGAGGTAAATATAAAATGCACAGGGTGAAATGCTGGTCACACTACAAAAACTCCCACTGATTTTAGCATGGCCAAAATTTCACTCTTCAGAGCCGTTAAGTGCTCCAGCAGTTATCTGCACCTGTGAATCTATAGATTCAATGTCCAAGATGAGACTGGTCACCAAGAGACCCTTAAATACCTGTTTTTTTGGGTGTTTTTTTTTGTTTTGTTTTTTTTTTTGTTAGAGGAGGAACTCTATAAAAATAAAGTATCTGACAGTGTCCATAAAAATGGAATTACCATTCAGTGTAAAATGCAAGCTGAGGTGACAGCCAGAAAAAAATTACTTGTAAAATTCTGCTTGATATGGAAAACAAGTGTCAGCTCCTTGTTGCCGTATTCTTAATACATGAAAATAAAAGAAATCCTATAAGGTCTATGGGAGCTTACTGCAGATGAGTAACATTAAAGGCACCCTCGTAAAAAGGATAATGCAGTTGGTAATCCTTAGCTGATCTCAGGGGTTTTCTCCCTTTCTTTTCTCGTTCTTTGATTTTCTACTTTCTCTCTTTTACCAACATCTGTTTAGGTCACCCTTGAATCCCACCTTCTCCCAGGGAAAGCAACACAATCGTATGCTCAGCAGAGCCCCCTCAGTACACTCTCTCACACACATTCTCCAAATGACAAATAATCTCTATATATCTTCTGGGAACAATAAAAATCCTTGGATGTGCTCCCAGAGCCCTCAGGAAGTTCAGAAATCTTTAGAGGGGGGCCCTGGATTGAGGTTTTATCTCTAGAATTTTACATAACAAACTTGGTAAGTGTTGTATAACAGTTAATACATATTCAATAGCCAAGGGAGGGAAAAAAAAAAAATAACAACCAACATTAAAAACACCAGGGAAGGTCAAGTGCGTGAAAGGCCTGGTGTGCTCTGATCCCTTCCTGGTGAGAGCTGGGTTTCCTCTCTTTTATCGCATTTGTGCCGTGCTCACTGGTGTTTTGGAATGGGAGCTGCCCCAGTGATGGAGTGCTGTGCCGGGATGAGCTGCTGAAGCTCAGGCAGGACTGGCAGCGTTGAGGGATTTTCGTGTGTTCTCCTCCATGCCAAAGTTTCGCTTCTTTCCTGTGTTTCCTATATCATGTAAAGCTCCCTGGCACCATCTCCACAGTTTTGCCAGGTACTTTTGAACCTGCTTAGGCAACTATTTCCAACTGTTGTTCTTTTATTAACTGTAGTCTGAGACTGGTCAACTGAGCCACAGAACATCAGTAGATGACTGAGTTACTAAAAATTTTATAGAAAAATAAAAGAAAAAGGATTTTCTAAACATGGTTCTAATGAGAATGTTCTAATATATCTAAAATACACCTGTGCATGAAGATGTACAAAAGTGTCTCTACGTTAGAAAACCAAACCACCTTTGTAAACTACCACGAAAATGGAAAGATGAAATATTGTTAAGGAAATCTCAAATCTTAAAAGTAAATTAATATGACCCTGGATTGTTTACTCATGGAAAAAGAAATCCATTTGTTCACTGTTGTTTCTTAATCTGAGGGGTATACTGATTGCAGAGATCATCTCATGAGGGAAGGGCAACAGAAGATGACCATTGACCATCTGTGTATCAGGGAAATAATGAACAAGCAATATTTAGTTGACTCATTCACATGAATATTCATGTGAATTCAGGCTTTTGTTATACATTTTTCTATATGCTGCATGATGCAGTGCAAAGGTAGCAATGGGACAAGACTGAAACTCTGTGAACTCTGACAATAATATGCTTTAGCTTCTCCAGTGAGTTCAGCCAGGCTCAAATCACCTCCAGGAATAATTATTTCCAAAGTGTAACAGGCAGTACTTCAATTTCTGGTAAGTTCTTCTTCCTAGTAGTCATCATCACGTTTAATTCGTCTTACGGTAAGTGAAGTAAATCATGGCACTGATTTGTCCTCTTTAGAGCATGGCAGTTTTTTATTGTGTTCTATCATACAAATTTTAATAACAATTGCTTTTAATGTTCAAATGGGAAACAAACTTGGGTACCAGGGCTGGCTAAATGCTGTCCTATTGTCCTCAGAAGAGGCTAATTTACCCTGCCAGCAAGCAGAAGAGTATTAAAGGGAGAAAATGCAGAGGAATTCCGTAAGTGTGGAATTCATCCCCATATAGATTCGGGGGAGGCCCAGGAGCTATTTTAGTGGGACTCTAAGCCATAGCAATTTAAGTGGGATTTAAGTTATGCATAGACCAGTGCTGGCTTCCTGCACAGAAGAGGCTTTCAACCAAGGACAGTATGAGGAAGATGAAAAGAGATTACAGGCATTCTAGGCCCACTTCCATCCCTGAGGCTCAGGATATGAATGCACATGAAACCTACAACGAGGCAAACGAGGGTGCAAGCCCCCTGCTTGTCAGCTGTGTGGTCACAGTAAATGAGAGGTTTTCTTTAAGAGAAAGTTTCTGTAACACCAGTATGTTTTAAACCAGCTGTTGCATACTCTGAGCACCTTTTACCTCATCCCTTACTACCAAATTAAAATATGCCCTGTTCCCCACAAAAACCAGCCTTTTAAGATGCAGGGGAAATCTTACGATCACCTTAAATGACTCTGTGTCTTCCAGCTCCAGGTAATTTGTGTGGAGTTTAGGCAGGGTGAGCACAGGTTGTCTGTACTCAGTTATGCAGATACAACTTAAGACAGCTAAGCACAAGCTCTGCCAAAGCCAGGAAACCTCTACCTAGTGGCAAATGCTCAGAAGTGAAATGTCACTGAGGCCACTCTTCCCAGGATGCACTGACTGCCTGAATTGGAAGCTTTACTGCCAAATACACAATCAGGCCCCTGAAGACCCCCTGCAACTCTTGCCTTCTCTACAACACTACCTCCCCTTTGTTGACAGAACCAATTAATATACTTCCTAATCAACCACTTCAAAGCCTTTTTACAGATGGAAATTTACATCTTCTTGCTGGGTTAATATTGAAACAGACAATTTCCCCAAGATGATGGTTTGAAATGGAAAAAATGGCCAGAAAAGAGCATCTGCACTCAACAAGGAGGGCGGAACAGTCAGTCTTTTAAACAATACGTAAAGGTTCACAGAATTACGAAATAAAACTGTCTTTCACTGGGATTTACCTGTCTCTCTTCCCTTAGGATTTAAAAAAACAAACCCTAAAACTTGAGGGCAAGATGTATCATACTGTTATGGCACATGGCTACTGGAGGAAGAGAAGGTGATGGTATCTGCCATTGTCTTCTGCTTCCCAGATAACCCAATGCACTGTGTTCCTACCTGTGACTGGTGATCAGGTTCATCCTCTGCCTAATGTGGAGGCGAGACTGGACTTCAAGAGCAAGCCACTGGAAAAAGGCAGAAAACCAGTGTGGCTGCCACTTTCACATTCTAGAGGTGGTGTACGTGGAACTACGGGTGCTTGGAGTATATTAAACATTTGGGATATTTATTGAAAAAAATATATCCATTGAAAGGGGCAGATCTTTGAGCGACATACTGGAAGCTTATGTGCCTAAAAACACTTTGTGAATTTACTTCTCATGCTACATGTTAAAGGATTACAGCTGTTAGTAGGCACAGTAATGATTAGAAAAAGAAATTTGCCAAAGACTGAGAACAAAATACTTTTGCTTGGAAAGCATTTTTCCATGAATGTTACTAGTTCTCAAGAGAATATATATTGATCTTTGGCCTTCATAATTCTGGAAATCTTTCTGTTTATTACTTATTTAACATTAAAATTCTTTTCTAGTAATTCTAATTGATAAATGCTAGTGCCATTTCTGGGTGATCTCTATTTTAAATCTCTTGAAAAGCACACTCACTGACTTCATGGGTATTTTTGCAAACTAAAAACCAGGCTCAGCAGTCTCATTTCTTAAACTGATTTAGCATGGTTACTGAAGCAGAAACTTATCATGCATGAATGTGAAGCAGAGTCATTTGACTTTGACTGGTGCATACCTTTGAATACAGAGATAAACGGTACTGAGTCATGCATGGTATGTTTTTCTAAGCATTATAGCCATGCTCAAAAGATCAAGTTTCTGTCTCAGTTTCAAAGCTTCATTTTTCTGAATAGAAGGTAGACTGTATTTTTAATTTTTTAACAAATTAAAATCAGTTCAAATGTGCTGGCCTCAGCATGAGGGATAGATATTGTGTAACTACTTTTTATTGCTATGTCTTTTTTTTAAGAATGTGGCCACGTTTATTGAAAAGACTAGCTTGGATCCCAGCACCAGGCAGCAAGTCAAGAATGGTGCTCTCTTGCTTGACGTGTTAGACTAGGATTAACAAAATCTGCGCTAAGATACTCACTTCTCTATGAGAATCTTGTGTCATCACTTAAACTCATAGTGCCTTAGTTCCCCATTTACAAAATAGTGGTTATATTTCCATGCTTTAATGGAGCCCAAGAGGATCCCTTAAATGGCTGCTTCTTTGAAATGTTCAAGATTTTAAGTACTGTAAATGAATCAGCCTATAGCTATGCCTAAAAGCTACTTTATACATCACTACACAAGACGAAGCCAGAGTTCAGCCAAGTCAGCTGAGGATGGGATTTTTGTATTGAAAGAAACTTAAGCTGTGGTGGCCACAATGGTCTGGTAGGAGAGCAAGTGACGAGAGGAGTCTGGACTTCTACGTTTCTACAGGCTTAAGGTTTAGGGAGGTGGTGTTTGGTTTGGTTGTTTGTTGTGGGGTTTTTTTCATGTTTCAGAATTTTCTTTTTTGTAGGTGCTTTTTCCTCTGGAACCAGTTTATCACCAATAACTAAACAGTAAATCAACAACAACCAAATAGTAAATAAACAATAACTAAAGAGTAAATCTTGGCTTATGGTTATAAGAGCCTTAGTTATCCCAGAAAGGCTGATTCTACAAAGGGAAAAATGTAGCTACACCTTAATGCCCATGAAGAACCTTACCAGGGTTCTTCAGAGAAAAACTCCTCTACTGGGCTGTTGATATCAGCTGAGTTTGAGCAGCAACAGCTCACAGCACACAGGCAAGTAGTGTGTTTAGGATGATTTCATTACAGACATCCTATATACCCAAAAGAGCCCTTGGAAGCAACCTGGAAGGATTTCTATGAGCTCTTAGGACCCATAACATCTATTCATGCCTTTGAAACAAGCTCTGTTTGCTTGAAGTTCATCAACCACAAGAAAAAAAATGGAGCACCTCCATATTTCACCTGAAGAGTGTTTTGGTGTTGCCCTCAGCTCTGTGAGCACTTCAGGGCTGGGAAGGAGAAAAAAGTGAGATGAGGGTGACCTGCATCTGCACCAGGGTGCTGTAGGTATGTGCAGTCAGTTCTGCTAGGGTCATTCTCCAGGACTGAGCACAGCCCTCTCTCTCCCCTGTCATTTCCTCTGCACTTTGCTAGCACAGCATGAAGCTCACTTTTAGAAGCAGAGTTTATGGCAGGCTTGCAAACATTTATTGGGCAGCTTCTAGATTGGTGTCACGTTATGGTCATATCATGTTCCCAAGAAGGTTTTGGAGATTGTTAGTGTTTCAAGGAAGGTCCCGCTGAGAATTCCCCTTTTACAGGAGTGAAAGGCAACACTGTTTAAGGAATTGGAAGTAAAGATATAAAGCCCCTCTTCCAGGCTGACCCAGCAAAATATTCCATTAGCTCAAATAGCAGAGCAATTGCCTTCAAAAATCCAAAGATGAAGTTTTAGATCCCCCAGCAGATTTATTCTGAGCATATCGTATTGTAACTGGTATGTAATTCATATTCTTTAATTAGACATCTCTTTGAGAGCCTGTAGTTGAGTGTATTTTAGTAACTGGTTGTTTTAGTGAAAAGAATATTAAAATCCTTTGACATGCAATGGAACTAAGTTGGGTGGCAAAAGAACCACAGAAATATGCTTTTGTTACAAAAAAATAAAGGGGCCTACTGGTGAGAAAATATTTGATTACAGCATGTAAGTAACTCTCACAGAGGGAGAGAAGGAAAGAAAGCATTAATAGTTCTGCTAACTTAATAGAGAAAAGTTTAGCAGGAACTTATGCTGAAAACTTAAAGCTAAGTAAGTTCAAATTAGAAACCAGACAATTTTTTTTTTTAATAGCAAAGCTGATTAAATACTAGAACAAAGAAGAAGGGACAGGCTGCCTTCTCCCTCTCTTGATGTCTCTGTACCTGCACTGAATGCTCTCTGAGAGCTATTGTGTAGTCAGATGCAAACTCCTGGCTTAGTAAAGAAAGGAAAATTACATGATGTGTTTTGCAAGCCAGACAGCATGACCTAATCACTACTTCTACCCTAAACATGTATGAACCCATATGATACCATATAGTCTTGTTTCTTTGAAATTCTAGAATAAAAAATGTACTTTTATTAGTTAATTTGTTGCCATAGTAGCATTCATTCAATTAGAGAGGGGTGAGATTCCTACGGGGCATAGACCAGGTAATTTTTTAAGAGTTCTTTTATTTTCTATCTGCCATATTACCACTGTGGGGTCACCAAAGCATACCAGATAGAACAAAAAAAAAAGTCCCCAGTGATATTGTTGAACACTGTTTCTGAATTTTTTCTGTTTGTGGGGTTTTTTTATTGTTTTGTTTTATTTTGTTTTGCTTTTTAATGTTGAACAGCATGGAAAGACACATTTTCCTTTTCCATCCCCTGTAGTGGTGTCTTCGTCGTGCTTTTTTCTGATTCCCTTTAGATATAATGTTTTCAACATAAAAATAATACATAACAGGCCCAGTAACTCCATATCAAAGTTTGGAAAAGATTTTAGGTTTGGAGATCTCAGGAGGGTTGAGCTGGTACATCATAGAGCAAGGTACATAGAAAAATTGTAGTTTTAAGCCAATTATCATTTTAAAGGCCTGTGGTTTGTTATCTGGTGTTGTTTTTTCTAGGCTTCAGACTTCAACACCTGAATTAAAGCACAGCGAAGCCAATCAAATAAATTGAAGACTGTTCAAATGATTTTCATGGCAGCGATATAATTATTTAAAAGATTAGCATTTCAGATTTTCCTAACAACGCTGGAAAAAACAGAAAAAGGTTAAGCTCAAATATACAAAATAAATCCAGTTGGTTTTTTTTCATTTCCATTTCAAAGCAATTAACCTACTTTTCAGTCTTTGCATAAACAATGGAGATAAAGGTTGAAGAGGTTCAGAAAACACTTGGATGGAAGACACCATGGTCTCTGCATACTGAATCATGTCACTGATCTCAGTATTTTCGATAAATATGCCAATTCTGAATTGCGAAGTTGAGAATAATCAATGATTATCGAAAAACATTTTATAGGTATTTTTCATGTCACAGCGTTCAGAATCAAAATGTACCTTTTTTCAGGGTGGAGAACTAACAAATCTTCACTGGTTTGTCTACCAGAGATGCACATGCACTGGTAGAGGCACAGTCCCTGACTTCAGGGATGTAGCCACTCTGCCTTTGTAATAACCCTGCAATAACAACTGTGAGGCTGCTGGCCAGCTCTGATCCTGAGTTGAGTTTTCATTCTTTTCTGCAGAGAAAGACCTTGATTCCCACTTATATCACAAGATGATTTAGGGCTATCAGACACTTTCAGAAACCTTTTGATTATGATTTCTTACTTCAGTAGCTATGAGGCTGAAGTAAGAAAAAGTTTTAAAAAGTGACAGATAAACTTGCAGATACTGACAAGCAGGATGTCACTGAAGTCATCTGACTCTTCAGCTCAGGTCACTGGCCTGTTCCTCTGACTAGACACCATGGTAACCCTTTTGGCCCCTGGCAAACAGGGGTATAGACTCTATCGACCTTATAGCTGTGAATAAAAAAATCCAGGTTGGGAAAAACCAGGGTTGAAGTGTGCAGGGCAAAGCTGACCAGGTCTAGTCCTGGGAAGAGCTGATGTTAAAGGCAGATTCTGAGTCAGGCAGAAGTGGCACCTAGAGACTGAGAATGATGGCAGTGGCTGAACGTCTGCATGTTTGTTCCTACAGGCTACTGGCAGTTGCTGTAGCAGAGTGGCTGTCATGAATTCAGCTCTTCTGAGGAGTAGCCATGTGAACTCAAGAAGCTCCATGTGATTTTGAAGTGATTTTCAGAAATACACTTGCTGTGAGGGTCCAAAACAGGATTTTCCTCCTTTTGTGGAGTTGCCTTCATCTCACTTTTTGTTTTGGTCCAGAAATGCAAAGACAGGGGCAAGTGGAGTGGGTACAGGATGACGTGCAAAAGCAACAGCTCTTGTATAATATCCCCATTTTCTCTCCTCCACCCCTCTTCTTGAGCTGGAGTTGAAAGTCAGTGTACCATATCCAAATAAACTACAATAGGCAAAAATCACAGTGGGAAAATACACCGAGATTGACCACCATCATCCAAGATTCACATGTGACTGGTTATTAGGCAGATTTCTGCTATTTGCCTGCCTTAACTTCCATGCTCAAGATCTGCTTTTGGAGAAGCAGCATCTCATGGGAGCAAGCTTGCATGCTGAGATTTGCCTGGGAGTCCTTCCCTGTGTCACTCCTCTGCCAGCAGAGGCAGCCCAGCACCTGAGGAGGCTGAAGAAGTGATTTGTCCCTAGCATTTTGAAAAAGTCATGGCTGCAGCACCTGAGCGGAAAGCTCCCAGGACACAAGAGTGCAGTTGGTAAGGGAATGTGGTCTGCCAGGTGCTGCCAAGTGTATTTTTCCAAAACAACACAGATACAATCTTTATGGCTTAAAGTGCTATACAGGAAATTAAATACATGTGACAGAGATGAGCGGAGCTCAGAGACCTCATAAACACAGATGGAGCCATCTGTATCTCTAGTTCAGAGAGCACCTGTTAACAGCTCACATGCCACATGCATCTTGCTGTTGGAAGAGTCCTCAGGAGACCTGATTCCCAATCCACCCCATTCGTCATCAGGCTTCACTGTTTCCCTCTAGAGAAGATCATAGCAAGGAGAGGGGTAACAGATGCTGGTCCAGCTGGTCTATCTCAAAGAGAGCATCTCTTGGAGGGCTCATCTCCAGTAGGAAGTCCCACAGCACTGTTTCTTATATTGGAACCTCAAGGAACTGTCAGCCCTGCTCTCAGCATGTACAAAGCCCACAGTCAGGGATCCCCAGGATCCCTGGTTAGTGCAGCTCTGGATACATTCACTGAACAGCCTTGCAGACCACAGCTGTTATACTGGACTCAGTGGCTGAAGCTGCTGGGTGTTTGCCAGGACCTTTGATTTGGATTCTGAACTTAACTGCCTAAATCCCAGCCGACAGTGTTTCCATACCTACTTTGATCCCGCTTAAAAATGCGGCATAACATGCAGGGATAGAGTGAAACATCAGCAGTGTCATTCAGGCTGAGATCTGCATCCTTGTTTCTCAGTCTTATCAGGATAGCCACATACTTACATATTATCATTAGAAAAACTTCCAGCCTTAGGAGGACTTCCAAATTACAGAAATCAAAGAGGAGAGTGAGTAGTCTGAGGCATCTGCTAAAGTATTAGGTGCCAGTAGGTGCCAGGAGAACATCCGGAGGTTTTCATGCTTAGAAAACAGAAATCTACTTGCAACCTTGTTCCATACTAAAAGGTAAGGAAGACATAAGGAGGGTTCAGGAAAGAAAAGAAAATCAAAATGATGCTGGGCATATCACAGATGCATAAGGTGCAGTCTCAATGATCTTTACCAGCTTTATCAATTAGCTGCACCAGAATTCATATCACCTACCAGGCTATGTTTGAATGAAAATGCTGCAGCCATTCACACAAATAATACAACCAGAAGCACAGCTCCTGGTGCAATGCGGGTAGAAATGGAAGCGCTTGCTAGTGAATGATGTGATACATTTGCTTTCCTGTAAGGAATTCACTTGCAAAAGAGCCTAGTGACTCTGGCTGCTTCCCTGTTCAAAATTGTGGTTACATTACTGTATGTAGAGTAAGACCAGCTACCTCAGACTTGTGCTCTAGCTCTGGTATAGACTGATCTCTGAAGAGTAAGAGCCAGGGGCGAATCCTGCACAGAGTTCTGGGCATTTCTTCCTAGGGCTCCATCTCACTCTATCCTTACTAAACTAAAAGAACATGGGAAAACATGGAATCTGTCATCTGTCATGCTGCCTCCTCTCAAATCAAACTGGCCATTGCCTTCAGCCTCGCAGGAGCAGGGCAATTATCTACTCCCATACCCTTACTGCAGAGCTCTGCTATTAAGAGATGGAGCAATCACTTCTGGGAAGTTTTCATGACCACTGTTCAATGAGAAACATGAAAAGGACATGGTGGTCTCTCTCACATACAACTTACATGCTTTTATGCAGCTTTGCCAGTGCTGTCAAGCACGTAATTACTGTCCTCTGTTAATAATGAATAGGGTGTAAACATGTGCTACATATCCAAATAACACATATGAACTATTTGGCCTCTCAAAACTAATTTATTCCACTGTACTTTGAACTAATGCAGAACATTGTATAACAAGTAACTCCAGGATAAAAGGTCAAACTGGAGTTTTTCTAAGACCAGGAATGAAAACAAATACTACAAACATTACACAACAAAAAAGCCTAAATATTATTTCATGAGGATCTGTTATATTTTGAAGAAAACAGTGTGAGTAACAAAGAATTCCCTGTGGACTTCCAGCAAAGATACTTGATTAGAATGCCTACGTGATTTTCAAATGCTCATTAAGAGCAACAGCTGGTAGTGACCAAACTCCTCACACATCTGGTCTAATCCTTTCACAACATTTTGAAACTCCAAGGAAAAAAAAACCATCAAGCAAGATGTGTGTAAAGCAAAGATTTTTCTTCAATGAGACTGTGACAGGCAGAGTGATGAATTTATTTCCAAAGTACCTGGTTTTAATAAATATGATCAGCAGTAAGATGTTAGCCACAAAACAGGCAACTCTTGTGAGAAGCTGGATTTATTCCTTTGCACATCAGGAAGGGCTGTCTCTGCATGTCTCAGCAGCAGAGAAAATGCACTAGCAATATTATCTGTGAGATCTGAGAGGGAACAGCTGTTTTTCTATTGCTCTCAGTTCTTCATGTATAACTACAACTATCATAAATGGAACCTCATAACACTCTTCCTCCCCTCGCTGCTGAACAAGGTGTTACTTAATGTGATGAACCAACATATCGGGGACTTTTGATAGTGTATGGCCATGAAACGTTAGATGCAATGAATGTAGACTTCTGTAATGTAGATGTAGAAATTAAGATGTAGAAATTAGGTTAAAAAATATATTTTCCTGAATCCTATCTTAGTAGATGCATCTCACTGAAGATGTTGCTTTCCATGGGGAGCGGGAGATAAACTTTAGCACTCGGTTTTGTGACAGTTATGGTTTGAACTTCACTGGGGCACCAATAAGAAAGCCAGTATTGCCAGCAGCCAGCTATCTTATGATACCTGTGAGGTACAGAAGCAACAAGAACAGACATCCAGGGGAGATCTGATAATCACGTATGCAGCTGGAGTTTTCCATGGATACTGTACAAAAATTGGACTTCAGGCAATGCGCATCATAGAGAAACAAAAATGCTTGCAAATGAAGCTTTGAATTCAAATTTCAGAAAACACTTAAATGCTTCTGATTACTTTTCCTTTCTACTTTCCCTGGCCTGGAATGCACAACTGCAATGAACAATGGTTTTAATAATTTTCAATTTTATCTTTAAACACAAGTCATGTCTTGTTCATTTTATGGTTCCTCAAAGTCCAAAGGTCCCTAATAATGAAGTTTCAAATATTTGGGTAAGATTTATAATAACATGTAAATTAAGTTGTTCAATTATTGGCTGAAGAAATTACCCTGAAAAAATGGGAGTGTTGAATACATAATAGATTATTTCTATTAAATACTATCTATCGCTTCTTCATATCAAGGGCTGTAGTGAGCTACTGCCTCTATGGATGTTTGCCATGTGGGTTGCAGACATCTGTTGAGTGTCAGGGAATGTAATCAAAGGATTTGCCAGAAACTCCATCAAAATCATGCCTTTTACATTTTTCTTAGTTGAGAACACCATCCACAGTAGATTGACCTAATGGAGGGTAACACATTGAACTGGAAGCAAAATGTTTAAAGAGATGCAAAGTCTCGTTGTTAACTCTATGAGTTCCTCAAAATGTCGTCCTTAAAAGTCAAGGTGGGCTGCAGATGGGATGCAAATATCACCTAGGAAAGCTTCTTGAACCTTTCTGCTGCTGGCCCTGGGAGCTGATGGCAGGTGGGCTCTGTTCCCTCCTCACTGTTTTTGCAGGGTTTATTTTTGCCCTGAGATATCTAGAAAGGCTATATTCTCAGATTAGATACTCATAGTTCCTGGGGAACAGAACAGCTGGATGAATCTGCTTGCCTCCCAGATATCTGCTTGCCTTCCCAAATCAAGGGAAAAATCCATCTGCATCCACCCAATTTTCTCCTACATAGGAGCTCATTCCAGCCAAGTATTTAACTCCACAAAAGCCTATGAAAATGGGGCCTAGGCACACATGGGAGGGAAGAGTTTGCTTTTGTGTTGTCTCATGGCACTTGGTGTTGCTTTTACTATCCCAACAATAAAACCCTCTCTCTAGATGTCCATTCATCAATCGCCTTTCTTTCCACAAAGGTAAATAAAAAAGTAAAAGACAGCCAAAATCTCAGAGTCTTACGGATTTTATCCCTCACAAATTGCACGATCATGTTTTTCATATAGCATAGGGTCATGATATGAATACTACAGAAGTATCTAAATAGAAGAGCTCTGGCATCCTTCATAAACTATTCCATGTCAGACCACAGAAGTCTGCTCCTGTCAGCTGAAGCTTTACAATAAATTAGTCCAGGATAATGGTACCACCCACTAGGATGGTTACAGTTTAGAGTCTGCTCGTCCTCTCTGACAGACTCGTTCATTCAGTGATTTATAACATGGCATACAACACTTCTGTCCAAGAGTGAGCACTCTTTGTGTGGCCATTTACAACCACAGAAAGAGGGGAAAATAAAGCTTTGGGGATTTAGAATTTTTCACAGCAATTGAAAACCCCACTGAAAAAACAGTATGATTTAAAACATTCACACTGGGGTTGAGATCCTACCCTTCCTCTGTCAACGGGGTGGTCAAAAATTATTTCAATGCAGTCAGTAAAATCATAGGTAGGTAAAACTACTATGGGAGAAACAAACACTAGGCATTCCTTCTCAGCAAGAAAATATTCTAAACTGAGGACATTCCTCCTGAAAGAAAGCATCTAAAACCACTAGCAACTTCCAGAATTCAGCGTCAGAAGTGTCACTAGTTCTGTTCTAAAGGAAAGGTCAAGTCAGGAGGCTCAGATGCATATTGAAATGTCCTCCCAGCTGAAGGAGAATTCAGTTCCAAAAGTTTCAGGACAGTATCTGCTGTAGATCACTGAATATTGACTGAGTAAGCCACATGAATTATCCTCCATGGCTACTATAATGATAATATGAATAATAATGAGTATGTGTAACTGGTAGTTGCCCAGCTGGAAAACATAAAGTTTCCGTATATATCTGCCAATTGGACTTTTAATGACAAAACCACAGACGTTTGGACTATTTGAAAAAGGACAAATGGAATAAAAACATACTATCTCTGTGAGAAACTATTTGATTTGTAAACTGAAGCATTGTAAAACAAATGTCATATGTGTAGAAAAAAAAGGAGTGGAAATGGTTCTTGAACACATATGGAAGAAAGTTTCCTTGATTTAGTACTTATTGCAATAAAACTTACGATTAAGAATGCAAAAGCAGAAATATCTCTGCTTTTGACTATTTCTTAATGTTCATCCAAAGGAAATTTCTTATCTGGGGGAGGAGGAGGAGTAATTTAGTAATTTCTGACCTTAGGCTGATACTAAAACATTCTGAAACAATACGGGCCCAGGGGTGTCGAAGGCAGCTGCCTGAATTCCTCAAAAAAATGTATTTACAAAGGCTATTTTGAGTTCTCTGTATTTCTGTAATGGAATCCAGCTGCTCTGACCTTTGGAAATTACCTTGTACAGTGTGAACAGCAGCACAGATAAGTGTTACGTTAAACTGCAGTTAGATTCAACTGCTCGGCATTTCGGATAAAGGGCTGGCATAAGAGAAAACAAAATAAGAAAGAAAATTATATCTCTGGTCCAAGAAGCAAAATAAAGACTTCAGTCATTCAAAATAATGGTTTGATGAGACCCCCTCAGTGAAAATAATATATGCTAAATAAAACTTGAAGATGTGAGGGTATGCTTTTATGAAACACCAGGAAACCAAACTTGAAAGAGAGGATCTCTCCTTTCATCTCACTCCTGAAATAATAATTTTACCTTCATTCTTTCTGGACTGTTTTAGGAAGCAGGGCTCTGAAAAGGAGTGTAGTTAAGAAAAGGTTTATATAACATTAAAAATCCAGATTTCAGTTTTGGTGAGACTTGTGTAGAACAAAATGGCACCTAAAGGACTAAGATGGGATCTGGCACACTCTTTCATGCCTACTTGGAGCACAGTGATAAGAGACAGTGGATAGTGCATGACAAAGCAAATAAACTTTAGGGCCGAAGTCCATGGGAGAACATCCTTTGCCTTCAGCAATGTCAAACAAGACCTAAAATCAGAGCTTGTGAAAAAAAAATTTCTCCTTCAACAGAAACTTGACATAAAGCACCTCCAGCTTTCCAACCAAACAGACTCTATGTTTGCCCAGCTCTAAGTAAGAGGTGACACATTTGTGCTTCCTAATATCTACCATGGCTTGCCTGACCCTGGTTCTTTCCAGAGGGGCAGGTCCCTGCTTTGCCCAAGCTGCACGTCCCACCAGGCACTGCATCCATCCCTCAGCTGCACCAAGCAGTGGACAATGGAAGATGGATCCCATGAGCTGAACTTGAGGCTCGGAATCCACTCCTCACCCACAGATCTCAGTGGCTTTTCACATCACAAATCCTTTGTTTTCAGCCAAGACCTGAGCATGTGGAAGAAGGGAGAGCTGAGTGTTCTGGCTCTTGTCTTTTAAAAAGTCATCAGGGTCACCGTGACTCGTCCTTTGAGTCTGTGACTTCAGATTTTTTTTCCTATTGCTCAGTATTTTCATGTTTCTTTCTAAAAGGTCCTAAAAAACTGATGAGAAAACACTGCTGTCAAGTAAAGCTATGAAATGAGCTATGCTGAGGCAATATTGGAAGGCAAATAAAATGAAAAAAACCCCTCTTATTATCTTTCCATTTGATGACTTTAATTCAATCTCATCACCTTGCCAATACTTACCCAGATATTTTTTAAAGCTTGGGGTGGGCCATATTGCTGAACTCGAATTTTGAGTAGTAAGTAAAGCCTTGGAACATATTTCCAGGTCAAGAGTGTTCTCCTTCTGCATCTCTTGTATCCCTGTCAAATGCTACTACCACCTTCTCTTCACTAAAATGCAAAAGCAAGGCTGGCTGCTTGGGAATGAATGCAGAAGCTGGGCAGACCCACCATCCCACTAAGATCAAGGCATGCTTAATAACGATGAGCCTTTAGAGGAAGGAAAATGATGCTATAGTGCATCCCTCTGGCCTTAGGGTGGCAGCCTTGCAGCTGTACTGAGAAGCATACGGTATCCATGTGCACTTCTCCCTTCTGCAAACCCAGTCCCTCTGAGAACATCCAGCTTTAGGCATGCCCCTGGGTCCTTCTTACAAACAAACCCACCTCTAACAGAACTGCAGGGCATGTGAGCAGGGCTGGAAACTCCCGGGCTGCCTGCTGCTATAATCTGAGTCGGCAGAAACATGCCTCATCTGCCCTTTGTTTCTCTCTGCCCAGATTAAGCTCTTAGTGCCTGCCACCTGATGCCGAGGCAGAAATGATGCTGCTGAATACTTCAGAGAGAGCTTCTGGCAAGTGATGTCAGACAAGGAAAGTTTTCACACCTAGATTAGCAGCTCAAAGAAAGAGACTTAATAGCTATTTCCCAGTGATGGCTGTCTTAGGGTGTAAGACATATGAAATGAACTTGGTGCTCTTAACTGAACTAATCATAGTATCACAGAATGGTATGGGTTGGAAGGGATCTTAAAGACCATCTCAATCCAGCTCCCCCGCCATGGGCAGGGACACATTCCACTAGATCAGGTTGCTCAGAGCCCCATCCATCCTAGCTGGGATGCAGCAGCCACAACTTCTTTGGGCAACCTGTTCCAGTGCCTTACCTCCCTCACAGTTAAGAATTTTTTTCTAGTATCTAATCCAGTCTGTTTCAGTTTGAAGCCATTCCCTCTTGTCCTATCACTACATGCCCTTGTAAATGGCTTTCTTGTAGGCTCCCTTCAGGTACTAGAAGGCTGCAATTAAATCAACTCCAAAGCCCTCTCTTTTCTGGGCTGAACAATCTCACATCTCAGCTTTTCCTTGTAGTAGAGGTGCTCCATCCCTCTAATCACCTTGGTTGCCTCCTCTGGACTTGCTCCAACAGGCCCCTGTCCTTGCTGTGCTGGGGACGCCAGAGTTGGACACAGCACTGCAGGTGAGATCTCACCAGAGCACAGTAGAGGGACAGAATCACCTCCTTTGACCTGCTGGCCATGATTCTTTTAAAGCAGACCAGGATACAACTTGCTTTCTGGGCTGACATTGCTGACTGATGTTCATTCTCTCATCCATCAGCACCCCCAAGTCCTTCTCCCCAAGGCCACTCTCAATTTGTTCATCCCCCAGCCTGGATTGGTACCATGGGTTGTATGCAGCTCTTTGCCACAACAACAACCATCACATCACATATCAAAAAAATGAGCTGAAGCCACAGAGCTGTTTTATAAATGTATTGTGAAATCCAGGATCCCAGGGCTTTGAGATTATACTTTCCCCACAAGTATCAGACCAGTGGCTGAAACAAATAAGTGGAGAACAAGAAGGGAAGAGAGAAAGGGGGTTGTACAGAATCACAGAATATCTGGAGTTGGAATGGACCCACAAGGGTCATCAAGTACAGCTCCTGGCCCTGCACTGGACACCCCAAGAGTCACACCAGGGGCTGAGAGCATTGTCCAAGTGCTTCTTGAACTCTGTCAAGCTGGTGCTGTGATCACTTCCCTGGGGAGCCTATTCCAGTGCCCAACCACCCTCTGGTGAAGAACCATTTCCCGATATCCAACCTAAACCTCCTCTGACACAGCTAATATGAAAGAAATGCTTTTGAAAGAAAGGTTCAAGGAACCAACCCTTATATTCTAACCTAAAAGAACCTTAAGATTACATGAAAAATGCGAGGGAATGACCCAGTGAATCAGGAGTACCTGTACTGTAATATTATTGCCACAGAACAATTCCACTCTTGGGACTGATTTCCAAATATGCAGAACACTCAGTTCAAATGCAGAAAAGCTGTAGGTGCACAACACCTTCTGAAATCATGTCTTTTATGTTTAAGTTTGGGGGTTTGTTTGTCTTTGCCTCTAGCCCTGTGGCTGACTGTATTTGTGAAAGCCCGCTGGATCCTAATCCTAGGACAGTAGTT
>VZRN01003889.1:2142471-2155299 GCA_013397935.1 Dasyornis broadbenti | reverse complement strand
CAGAAAATATTTTTGCCCCCCCCCCCCCCCCCCACCTTTTTCCCCTTTTACATCAGTAAGTTGGCAGGAAGGTTATTTGCATCGTTGCCCAGAGACAAAGGTCAGCATGAAAAAAAGAACTTGTGAATACTTTTATGAAGAAAATCCAAACTGTAAGTTAATATCCTTACATTAAAANAAAAAAAAAAAAAAAGTATCAAAACTACCTTTTAGTTCAAAGTTAGATTGATGTGGAAGCAGATTCCAGATTCTGGAACATGCATGATGTAGAAAGATCAGGGAGAATGAATATTCAAGATACAGAGGCAAAGTCAGAGGCATAAACTTCCCACACATTCCACTCAAAGAAGAATTTTTCCTTTCATATTCTGCTGGTAGGATATTATATACCGGTTGTCAGTTCTAAGCTCCAGTCTTCCAAAACCAAATGTCCCCATTGAGCCACTTCCTACTAAGGGGCTGCTTTTTAAATTTAACTCTTGCATTATGACCCATGGTGGGATCCCCTTCAGCTTGGAATGGACCTGTCCACAGCTTGGTGTCAGAGGAGTCTCAGGGGAGGCCCTTAACTCTCTCTTCTGCTTGCCTTGAAAATCTGCCAAAGCACGGGGATATTAAAAGCCAGTTCTGCTCTGGAAAAAATTGCAGTGAGTGGCAGTGTTTACCATGTCAGTGTTTCCATTTGATATTTGAAGACCTACCATGTTAATGTCTTTTTTTTTGAGATGTAGCTTAATGAGGCTAGGTTTTAAAAAAATGGAAAACTTCTTGTCTTCTTATGCTTAATGTCAATTGACAGGTGCTACAGAACATACTGTTCACCCTTTACATCAGAGCATCCACACTGCCTCCACCTGTATCAACAGAACCACTTTTGCTAGAAAAGGAAAGAAAAATGATGCTCAGAATTTACGCTGAGAGGAAGTCCAGCTGGGATGAGACCTCTCTGTCCAGCAGCCTAATCTAAGTGAGTTGTATAGAGACCTCCAGCTTTTTCCTTACAGTGGAACAGCTCACCTGGAAGTGAAGTCACTTGCAAAGTGCAGCTGGAAAAGGGGCACCAACACTAACGTGCCCCAGGAAACTGTTGAGGGGCATTAATGAAATCATGGCAGTTGTCTCCACATCCATCTCCTTCCACAAAAGGCACGTCTTCCTCAAGCTGTGTGGTTGGCTCATGCTCGGCCTGTGGGAGGTGTCTTCCTCTCAGGAAGCCTGACAGCTGATGTGGCTTCCCCAGGTTTCTGGTTAAGGCTGCTGAGATGGAATGTTTGTTAGGAGCCCTACAGCTGCATTCAGTTCTCCTTGCTGCCAGCTGGGAATAGACAAGAACACGATGGGACTGAATTCCCTACTTCCATTTCTAAGCTACCCCAGTACCTAGGCTAAACTCAGAGAATAGGCTTTGCTACCTCTGCTTGCCTGAAAATAGCAGTTGCAAGAGCAGCCCATTATTTTAAAGAAACCTGGAGCAAGTCTGAGAATTTCAGAAGCTGGGCTGATTCTCACACAGCTGAAAGAAGTGGTTAAGAGGCTAGCAATGCCAAGACTCAGCATTGGAAGAGGAATTCACATGTGACAGGAATTACTTCGTTTGGCAAAAGTGAAGGAGGCAGAGGAATGACCAGCCCCAGCAGAAAGCCTGTGTACCTGACACGGACTTTGCAGGTCAGCTGTTTCCCTGAGATGCTCCATTTGCTACTTGGAAAGTGAAGGAGGTGGGGGTGGAGGGAAAGGAAATGGCCAAACTCAGACAGCTGCAATGAGTACCTGCCAATTTCTATATGATCCACTGTCCACCCCCAGCAAAAGATGTGTGAAGGAGAAGAAACATCTGCACTTCCCTCATTCTTATCTCACCCTTTGGGACTCACAGACAGTTGCTCTAAAGCTGTTGTAACTTATCTTGGGTGTAAGACCAGCACATACAAGCTGTAACTGGCACCCAAAGTGAACCCAACTTGGTTTTGGCTCTCTGGAGCATAAGTTGAGAAGACTTTGATTTTCATCCAAATAACACACCTCTCTGCCACTAACTTGAGCCTGGTCAGATGAACCTAACTGTAAAGTTCTGTAAAAAAGTAGCCAGTGAGGTTTTGCCAAAACCAAACACGCTTTCCTCCCTGGATAATTCTACTGTTCAGCAAAGGAAAGTCATGAACACCTCATAATGCATCTCATGGATAAAAAGTGACATGCTGTGAATCACTGGAATCCCCTGGTCTGCTTGAATATTTCATTTTTATTAAAGGTAACATAAACTTTTTATACAGATTTTTTTTTTTCCACTCCAAAAATAAAGGTTTTGTTTACAGACAACAGACCTAGTGTTGCATCTTATGTGTTTACTTTGTTCTTAAGGCCATGGTATGTCTTTTCAGCCACACTTCATATTCTTTTCCACATTTCCTTTTTTTTTTTCAATCTGCCATAAACATGGTGCATAATTTTTCCTTTTTGTGCACTGTTTAAATAGAACAGGCCATTGACAACAAGCCACATCTTCTCTTGCTAGAGATCTTCAGATGTAAAATACAGTGAAAGTAATTGTTTTTCCAATGATAAGAAAGCTTTTTAAATGTATTTGGCATACAGGGAGGTTGCTATATAAACCTTACTTTTTGATTTATTTTACTTCACAAGTAACTTGTTCATTTTCAAATCCCAGTGCTATTTTCTTCTCTTAAGAAGGTCATGAGAGGTTCAATAATGGCTAAAACATCAGCAATAATTAGGAAAGTGTACTGTTCTCTGGAAATACTGAGCTTTACAAAGAAACTGATTTTGAAAGTGTAGGGTACTTTAATATTGAGGTTAGGATGCAGTTATGGAATAAATTTACAACCAACATCACAATGCTCAGCATGACTAATAATTACCCAAAAAAAAGTAACTAGTAGATCATCAAGGCTCTTCTTGTATTTAGAACAAAAACAAGTGCCAGGTTTATTTTTATTTCCTCAGGCATGATGTAAGGTTTCTTCCATTGGAAAATCCCCTATTAGTATATTTATCTGGATTATATAATATTGTCCATGGGGCTTTTTCTTCTTCTGATGACTTGTACCTACAGAATTCACTTTATAAACAAAATTCTCAGCATGTGACTTCAGTGGTTGCTGTGCTCAGGAGTGACCTCTTTGTGACACACTTGTGCCCGAGCTGCCTGTGGGCATTGTCCGGTCCCGTCCTGATGTCAGTGCACGCTGATGGCATTGCTCATGGAGGTCTCTTGACTCGTACAAATGGATAGACTTTCAAGTGCCTCTGTTTGAAATTTGTCAGGAAAGCCTGAAGGAAAACGTGTAAGTGCTTACTTTCCATGCTTGGCTCTGCAGCAGCTGACAAAGGCCCACCTTGTTCCCTATCTGACTCGACTGCGAGATGATGGATGAAGAGGCTGAACACAAAAAGGGGCCCAGTGATTCTTCTGAAAACAGGGAAGTGGCACTAGATACTCCGGTGAACTTTGGCTCACCAAGAGTGGATGGCCAGTTGTGCTAGATGCAGGATGGGCTGATTTTCCAAAGAAGATCAGAAGGTGGGCTCAGGAGTCCAGAGACTTGGCCTGCAACAATAACCCAGTCTAAACAAAAAGATTGAGATGGTATAAAAATTCTATTAAATGCAATGAACAGTACCCAACTGTACTACCTTTTTTACACAGGCTGGGAAAAGGACCTTTTTAAGACCATCTGTAAAAAAGCATTTTTCCCCAGACTTCAGAGGTCAAAGTTAAGAGAAGCCACGTTTTTTTTCATTGCATTTGTTTTGACTATATATCATGAGGACAGTTCTTCATCTCTGATCACTAGTTGTATTGTGCTAGAACTGGGGAATCATGATGCTAAATTCTAAAGAGACATAAAAGACAGGATCATGGTTATCTCTGTTTCAGAGAGCTTAATCATTAAAAAGAATTATGATCTTCAGAGAGAAAAAAAAAAAAAAATCACAGTTTCTGTTTTCTATAAATGAAAGGAAAAAGTGTGTGACCTGCTCCAGATAGACTCATTCTGTTTTCATGGGTGGGTGGAAAAGGGTCCCTTTCAGCCTCAACTGAGTGGTGATGAGTCACTGTAGTTCTGCTGGGTTACTATGTTCTGTGATCTTGGGTTGAAAGGCTGGGACAGAAAATCTTTTTAGTTCCAAGTGGAGGACTCTGGCAAGAAGTGCAGTAGGTTACTTGCTGCAATTATTAGGAATAAATGTTTTCAAATGCAACTATTAAAAGCTGCAGCTATTTAACAATCAGATGAGAATGGCTGTGATAACTGCTCTGCACGACAGATCTCCATCATCTCACTGCACTGGCTTGCAAAATTTTCCACTGCAAAATCCTGAACAAGTGTCCTCATAAGAAAAGGCTGCCTTTGGCCTTGACTCTAGGTAAGACTAGCAGAGCCAAGACTGTGGTTTTGCCACATGTCCTAGAAAAAAAGCAGCAAAACTGGGCCCTTTTAGGGCTAGTGACCAATTTGTTTCTCAGTATTTCCTTCCTCCTCAGGAAGGTTAATAATTTGCCCCAAACCTGGCCAGCTGCCTGACGTTTTGGGAAGTGAACCTGAAGCCTTTGCCTTGCCTTACCGGAGGAGTTTCTCTTTTTGGCTACCCTGCAAGCCACAGGTGCTGTCAAAGCCAAATGCAGCACAGACAAACAGCAAAGAGGATGATCTGGTTTTCATGCAAGGGCTTTTCTAGAGAGAAAAGAGACAGGAAGGCACAGTTTTCTTGGCCCTCTCGCTCCTGGTAACGCAAACCAGAGAACAGCTAGGTCAGCTCCACAGCCATCCACACAGCCCACATGGAGCAGGGAAAGGTCAGAGGATGCCAGCATCCTACCCCCATGTCTCCTCAGGAGCAGACCCACGTGGGTCTTTAAAGCAAGTGTAGAGAGCACCAGGGATGGTGCCATGTCCAGCAGCTGTCCATCTTTGCAATGACTGAGCTTGTGCTCCAGATGCAAAGCTCCCACTATGCCTGCTCAGCCACCACAGCTGCTTTTCCAGCTCTGGCAGGGCCCAGAGGCACAACACGACCCTTCACTTGCACTCTGGCCTAATTGGGATAGTTCACTCCATCGCAGCATTCGCTGCTTGTTATTTATTAACAGGGTGCTCATTTATTAACATTGCATCACAGCCCCCCGTGCTCCACAGCGCTTCTCTGGAGAGTGGTGCCTGCCCCAGCAGTGCAATAAAAAAACCTTTTCCCCCCTTTTCTGTGGGAAAAGAAAGTGTTGTCTCTGCCAAAGGACATATTTCATGACTGTGTACTAGGAGGGGACTCATAGGCCTGGTGATCTTCTACTGAGCAGCAGTGAGAACCTCCAAGTCCTGTGTCGAAATACATTTTCAAGGAAAAGCTTACTGTCTACATTTGCAACCTGTCCTCCTCTGCAGTGGGCCCTCCAGATAAGATGGATGCCATTTAACTCACTGTATTTGAGCCTGCAGGAGAGCTAGGAGGGTGGAATGGGTTCCCTGAATCGTTCAAGCCCCACCTCTTTTGTTTAGAAAAATAAACTGGGCTGTGCAAATACTTTGCTGATCACAAAATCTACTGGCAAAATTATTGTATTCTTCATTCTGTACAAAAGGGAAAACAAACGCTGGCAAGGATTACAGTGTAGATATTTATGTCAAATCCAATAAAGGCCAGAAAACCACAAGCACTAGTCAGCATCTGAACTGATATGAAATCAAAAGCCATTTTTGTTAAAGTTGGTTGACATAATCTGGAGTAATTCTTAATAAATCCTTTCAACCAGAAAGGGGTAACAAGTTCAGTTTAAACTGTGGGGGATTGCTTCACAAGAATCAGAAAGAAAAATTGAAGGACAGCATGAAAGCATATGTGTATATGTGAGTGAAATGTTGTATTAAAGCATAAAAAACAAGAATGAATAAAGGGGTTTTAAAGGAGAAAGGGAAAGAGCAGTGACAATGATAGGATAAGGTACCTTGTGAAAATGTAGCATCCATGGGATAGATGTTTCTTAAACACACAGGTAGTATCGTTGTGAGGGTAAGATTTGTCACAAACACAGCATGCATTTTCCTGGGGAGCTGTGAAAGCTTTGCAATAGAAGCAAAAAGGCCTTAAGTGACCAAAATGTGAATGTTCTCCTTTCTCTCACATTGTAGTTCAGGCAGGTTTACCTTGGATGCTCAGCAGATGTTGCACTGAAATTGCTGCATTAGGTTAAAAGCCTTTTAATTGCCCTTCCAGCCACAAAGCAGCTACTGCCACCTTAAAAGATCAAGCTAGGTTACATCTGATGAAGATTTAATCAACTTTTGTCTCAAATCAGTAGAAATATTTGCTTTGCAATGTGAATTCTCAGTTTTCATGAGAATTCTCAGCACTCAGCATCTTGTTTCCATATTGTTCTTTTTCATTGGGAGTGACAAATAGTGTTTCATGGGAGCTTAGGTTCAAACTAAGGATAAAAACTGGAGTCCTTCAGCTCCAGTCCACTGAATTTAAATATTTGAATTTGTTTGTTCCTGTCAAAATTCTCAACTTTTCCAGAAGATGTATTTTTCTGGTGGGGTACAATTATATCCACAGACTGACTGACAGCTGGGCAGAGTCACTACAGAGGGGATGGCATTTGAACTGCCTTGTGGCTAACTCTGGCAGCATGAAAAGTTCATTGTGTCCTAATCCATAAGTCATCCTTGTTTTTTTTCTGGAACACTTCTTTTAAAAGACAAACTGACTCGGCATGATGATAAATGCTCATGAACTTAAATCACTGAAAGGAAAGTACCTTTTAGAATTATTCTTTTTTTAAGACTCAAAGAAAAGCAGATGACCTTTCCAAAGTCCAGTGGGATAAGGTTCATATACCTCAGTCAGAAACAGCTTGTCCTTTTGTTTAAAAAGCAGGTAGGCAGATGAAGAAACCTATGAATCCTTGTCCAAGACATACAAATTGATGAGTTATGATATGAAGAACAAAGATTGAGCAATATTGTAAATTGTTACTTTATATCAGAAATGTATTGTGGTATATGATTCTTCCCTAAACTTATTTCTGGGTTCCACCACACCAGCATTTGGGTTTTTGATTAAATAGCACCTTTTTTTTTTTTAAACGGTGACTAACTCATTACTAATGAACCAAGTGCTGCACAGAGGATTACTTTTTGCTTTTTCTTTTGTTTTTATTTTGTTTTGTTTTGTTTTTTTTTAATAAAAAAATATATCCTCTTATTAGAGAAAAGTACGAGAGAGACAAGGAAATTTCTGAAAGCTGCAGCCACAAGTTCAGGTTCTTGTTATAAGCACATATATGTCTCCCTGTCCAGGTGGAGCTGCCCTGGGTTATAGCCCCTCTAAAGGTTTCATGCAGTGGGAGTGATATGTTCTGCTTTATGAAGTTGCTGCGAGAGGACTTTTCCCACCATTTTACCACTTTTCAACTCTGAACATCTTTAAATCAGTTGAGTATGAATCTTCAGCAAGATATGGCTATAAATTGTGGGGAATCCCTTTTGGGACACTGCATTTGTTGATTCAGGGCTAAGTGACTCAAATTTTTATTTATTTAAACATTCCATTCACCAGTACATAGCCACATAAACTGTGGAATCACATTCTTGTGAAAGTCCTAGAGGACAGTAGACCACTGACCCATGCCAATTTTTACTTGAACCCAAGCCAGGTTTGTTCAGCTCACACACACACACAATGGATAAAAAAATGCAGTCCACAAGTTACAGTAGATGCTCAGCAACCTAAATGTATTTAATATATATATTTCAGATTAGGGTCAAAATACTTCCCTTCTCTGCTACAGTCACCTGAAAGTGAATGAAGACTAAGGATGAACAACTTAGTCAAAGCATTTAATTAAAACCAAGGCAAGATTTGATACCAGCCAAACCTTTCTTACAACCATCTCCTCAAAAACTGAACTACAGCAGCCTTCTGCTGCATGAGAAGGGCATCCCAAGGAACCCTGCTTTTCTGGAGAGACATCTTCAGTGCAGGCAGCATTTCTTCCCTAATATTGCATGACTTAGTGGCATCACTACCCAGAGGTAGAAACTGCTTTACGGCAATGAATACATAAATATTGTTTTTGAAGTGTCATCCTTTCTCCATAGGTTATATTGGTGCATGACTCCAGAAAGTATTACAAAAATGAAATTGAGTGCTTGATGGTTTCAGTAAAACAGTTGATGGAATATAAATTTTAGCATTAAAATGAGTGAAATATTTAAACTCTCCTCACACGACTTTCCTTTCTATTATTTAGTCTGTTCAAGGTAGAGAAGGATCATTCATATGCTTCTGTAACAATTTTAAACAAACAAACAAATCAGTTAATCTCCCCTTTTGTAGAAGCTATTAATTATTCTGCTTTGCTTTATCACATGGATCATTTTAAAGGGGTGATTAAAACATGCAGTTGCAAAGCAAGATACTGCAACTGTAGTTAGAGAATGCTCTGGGGGAAAGTTTTAACCTTCAAGAGGGAACTGTTTTCTAGCTGGAGGGTGTGAGCCCTTTTGAGCTTCTAGGAAGGCAAAAAAACGTCTTACAGTGTAAGACATGCTCCTAATAGTAAGCTTCCTTCATCTTTAAAAATTCAACTAGAAAAGCATCCTTTCAAACAAACCAGTGTTTCCCTTGCCAGGATCTGCCAGGTGGGAAGGCAGGTAGGGAACAGAGAGTCAGGAAAGCATTATGTGAGTCCTCAGCTGTTGTAGGGCTTGTTTGTTAGCCTGTATCTTTAGCATGATTTACAGACAATTCTCAAAAATTTAAAGTCTGGTCCCAGGACCTTACAACTCACATTTGACCCTCATCTCAAGGATCTTAACATTAAGAGTATATTACTGCCTTATATTCTACAGAACCCATGTTTTATAACAGGAGGTGCAATATTGAAAGGCTGTGCCTTTATCTTTCAAAAGCCAAACTCCCCATTTACATTTTAGGATCATTAAAGTTGGTTGAAAAGAAAACAAATAAGAGAAGTTCAAGCAAAATATGAGCTACCTCTGCTGGCAAACCAAACCACCCTCATTAACAACAGTTAACAAATGCAAAATATAAGAGCAGGTGATGGGAGCATAAGAATAGTAGAAAAACAAACAAAAGCAATGTCTGAAAATGCAGAACTTTGGTGAGTGGTATAGAGTCTCTTACATTAGAGAGACACCACAGGCCTGCAAGCAGAAGTGAATTGCCTTATACAGTGAGGAGGACAGTCACAGAGAGGTATGATCGGCTAGGAGCAGAGGAGGTGGAGTAGGCAATTTAAAGAAAGAAAACCAGTTTAATCAGAAATGTCTGGCCAGGTAAGGATATCACCCAGAAAGGTCTAGTAGTTATAGATGGTGAATTGTCCCCTTGAGTGGGGAAAATTGAAAAAAGCCCAAGGTACTCCAGAAACAGGAGAATAAGGGAACAGAACTACCTTTGGATGCTCTCTAATAGTTTAATATCTTTCTTATATTATGGCACCCAAAACTGCACACTATGTTCAAGGTGAGGCTGCACCAATGCAGAGCAGAGTGGGACAATCACCTCCCTCCACCTCCAAGGTGTTACTTGTTTTGGTGTCAGTTCAACCTGTATTTCTCTCAATATTTTGAATGTCTCTCAATGTTCTGCTCAGTGATTTGAACCAAAGAATGCCAGTGCAAATCTCCTCTTGTGTGTTCTGGCAAGAGAGCTGGTTGCCATGGGCTACGTGTGTTGTGTGGGAATTCCTGCCCATCAGGGAGGAGGGTAAGGCTGGTAGTCAAAGGAGCTGGAGAGATGGAGATGCTCTTGAGGGTGCTAAGCAGGTAGTAGACTTCTACCAGCAGCTTTTTCAAAATCTAAAGTGCAGGAGTTGAACAGTTCCTGTGCTGGCTCTTTGTATCACTATATAAATGTACTGGCAGAATGTGCTTCTTCCCTGACAGCCTCCAAACTGCTATATTTCTATTTGAAAGATGGAAGAAGCCTGTTTCTCCTCTGCTCTAAATAACATCAGCTTGTAATACTTGGTACATACTTTTTCCCTATTTCAGACTCAAGTTACAGAGATGAAGTTAAAAGTTATTTTGAATTTGCATTTTAGCTATATAAACAGGTTCTGCTTCCTTACATCTTTCTCTTTTGACCTTCACTGGGAACTACAAAGCCACCAGCTCAGTCTTACAGTGTCCTTCTTAGATCTGGGTGAAGAGATCAACACCTTAATTATAACAAAAACAAAATCCTATCTTTTTTTTCCTTCATCAAACACTCTGTAAGTTCCCAGACTGGTCTTTTAATTTGCAGAATAGCTGGTACACTTCATTCTCTTGACCTCATCCTTAGGTCATACATAGGAAAGGGCTCATGGATACCAAGAAATTTTACACAACTAGGAACAAAGAGAGACAGCCTTTCTCAAAATATCTGCTATTGGCAAGTGTTGATCATCATGGTATATAGAAAATCGTACAATTTGTAACAGAAATCATTGTACATAGGTTTATAAAAGTGATCCTTCCTGTTTGGATTTATACAGAGATATATAAATAGTTGCATTTTAAATGCTTTCACTTCTGTGGGTTTTTTTCCTCTCAATATTAAGGATGTTGCAGTACTCCTTATGAGTCAAAAGTGCCTTGTTTCCTTTGTATGGAAAACACATTTTAAAAAAAGCTCTCACTACTGTAAAGATCAAGTGTCTGTCTCTGGGAGATTGTTACATTCCTTTTTCAGGAGCCAGGACTTAACAA
Organism: Dasyornis broadbenti; assembly: GCA_013397935.1. Taxonomy (NCBI): domain Eukaryota; kingdom Metazoa; phylum Chordata; class Aves; order Passeriformes; family Dasyornithidae; genus Dasyornis; species Dasyornis broadbenti. Next base: position 2,144,563 of record VZRN01003889.1, on the reverse strand, counting down.
TGCTGTAGGAAAAAAAAAAGAATCTATATGGCAAATCTTGTAGTACAAGTTTTTGTGGTTAACCGAGGAACATGTCATGAGTCAAGCCTTTGGAAACAGTTTAGTAATTAAAGACAAATGCTATGACATAACCATTTACACGCAGCAGAAAGATTTTTAGATTAAATCTGGCCTGACCCATTGCTCAGCAAGTGTTATCTGCTATTCTTGAAAGTCATTCATTTATTTACATACTAATTTGGCCCACATGCTTTATTAAAAACAAAAGCCTACATTTCTCAGAGGAGTGAGCTCTAGTCCAGCGCTGGTTAATGAGTTTGGTCAAGCAAGGTAGGGACCTTTTCCAATGGATTCTATCTGAACATACTCATTAAACAGCTGAGAAAGTTTTGGCTTTCAAATACCTTTCCCCTGTAAAAAATTATAGTCTTTGAGTGGGTTTATTTCAGGTAGATGAATGAGTCCTGCTTAGCTGCACTCTCAATCATGCACTTGCACTCTGCACATGGTAAATAAGCTGTTCCATGAAGCTAAGTTGTGGAGAAAACTGCTAATTTGGCTAAGGCAGCTGAGCCCTCCCTCAAGGGGAAAAGATTGTATGTATATAATGACCTGACACCCTCCTATGTGTATGTCAAGATATTGCTGCATGCAGATATTGCTCCTTGTAATCACTGAGTGTAAATCTACTTCTTTCTTGTTCAGCCAGAACCACCTTGCTACCAGTTCAGCTATCTGAAATACTTTTGCTGGAGATGTGCTGAAAAGAAGAAAGAAGCTTTATATGGATGGGGTTTGGGAAAGAAATAATGCAACACTTGCTGACAGGAAAGCACCAACAAGAGGAGAAGATCAAGGTGTAAAATGCTTCTGACCTGGCAAAGCCAGAAGCAGAGAAGTAAAGCTGTAAGATTGATGACTAAAATAATTTGAATAGAAATAAATAAAGGATTTTTTTGACTATTAAATTCTGGGCTGTCTTCCTCTTTCCTTCCCTGCTCTGTTTTTCTCTTTTGTCAGTGAGATGAGCAGTGTGAGCTAATGGAAACGATGGGACTGGAAAACAACAAAACACACAAGATGAAGAAGGACTAACTTCGATGTTTCTGCAGGAGAATAGGGACTTGCTGCAAATGAAAACAAGTTGCCCAAAGAGATTTTTGTTTTCCTAGCCAAAAAGTGATCGTGCTCCTTTCATGCAGGGCAGTGAATTTCTTAAGTAGGGTGTTGTAAGCAGTTGTCAGGAAGGGAAGGTTAGGCTTTATTGTGAGTTGGTCCTCACACATAAAACAAGCTTCTAATGACCTACGAAGCTTCCTCTCCTCAGTCACTGCCTACTCCCACGGAGACAGAAGGCAGAGCAGCACACTAACGCTGGGCAGGCGCCTGTGTGCAGGCAGCCAGGGTGATCTCTGAGCAGGCCTTGGAGACTTCCAGCTGTCAGTGCTTGTGTGGGAAGAGAAGCACTTTAGGAGACATAAGTTGAGAAGGAAAAAAAAATGCATTGCCTCAGGTACAGGTGAGTGTACAGCGGAATTTCTCCATGGTACTGGAGGTAGCTGCTAATTCCTGCTCAGGGTGAGTGGGAAGCAGTGCCCAGTCCCTCTGTTGTGCTGTGGAAGGTTTCAGCCAGCTACAATGCAGTTGAGAGGCCAGAAGTCACAGGTGAGGACACAGAACTAATTTCCCTCAAAGCCACGACCTGTTTGGATCTCGTTGCCTTTGCAGCACTGCAATTGTCACCTCTTAGGCCCAAGGCAGGCATCCTGCCCTGGCAGCAGCTGGGACTGGGGATTTTGCTGGGCAGTGTCACAGCTCCAGTGCTCCATGGCTCATTTCAAGTTAAAAAAGGGGACCCAACCCTGTAAGGAGCAGGTGTTTTTGCAGGATCACACTGACACTGGCACAGCTCTTGGAATGAAACGTGCATGACTCCAGAGTCTCAGGAGCACAGAATGGTTTGGGCTGGAATGGACCTTAAAGATCATTTAATTCCAAAAGTCTGAGCAACTCATTGCAGAGTGTGCACACTTTGCAAAAAAAAAAAAAAAAAAAAAAAAAAAAAAAACCAAAAAAAAAAAAACCAAAAAAA
>VZRN01003889.1:2091713-2142465 GCA_013397935.1 Dasyornis broadbenti | reverse complement strand
AAAAAAAAAAAAACAAACTAGGGGCTGTAGCCCTAAAACAAGTATGAAAATGATTGCAGCAGAAGACAATATCTTCTAACATGTATTTTTCACTTTTTTCAAGAATCTGTAGATCAAACAGAGGTGCAGGAGAGTGGCTTTCTCTATTAGATGGTGCAAATTTTCTTTAATTTATTTGCTAAGGAGAGGTGAAATCTGATTCAAAGATGCATTTGCCATTAGTAAGTGCTTGGCAGTGGTATTTAAAACAGCTCTTTTCGATCTGTGGCAGCTTTTACCTTTTCTTGAGCCTCACAAACCCAAGATTTACAAGCTAATGAACACTAACTGACAATACGTAGACGATACCCTGTGCACTGGCTCTTTGGAGTAGATAACCAAGGCTTGTGAGTTTACTCTCAAGCTGACTGCCTAAGCCTGGATATCTGCTGAGATACTTTATCCTTTTATGAGGGTGAATCCAGAGTGCACTGAGTAATGCATAATAAAATTAGTTTGAGAGGGGAAAAAAGAGCAAAAAGATAAGCACAGTAAAATAAGCTCAAATGACTTCACTGTTCAGTAATGACTCCTACCAAATAACTGCATTGTAGTTTTATCTTTCCAACCAAGAGTGTGTTAATGCTCTAAAATTAAATCTCTTGTGAAAGTTATCTGGAATTTCTCAAACAAGTTTTAAAGGGGTTTATTTTTTCATCAGAGGTCATGCCTCAAGAATTTGTAGGAATTCCGCCTGGAAAGTAATAATCAGTGGAAACTGGCAGTCAAAGCTAATTTATATTACTCTTCCAGATAAAAATTCCTTCCGTCTTAGACCTGCATTTCAAAAAAGATGATTATCACTCTTGAGAGAATACATCAGTGAAAAAAGAGAAGGAATGACTTAAGAGATGTCTCTCCTGCATCTGTAGATTTAGGGTTTAGGGTGGCTTTTTATAATCCTTCCTTCTGAAATGTGTGAAGGACAGACAAAACGGTACGAAAGGAGAAGGAGAGGTATGTGTGAGGAGACACCAAAGCAAACTTAAGAAATCAGCTGTCAGGTAATTCCCCAGAAATTTCAGAACAAGTGACTTCAAAGCAGATTCTAAGACACTTCACCAAATAGAGATGCTACAGCCTATTCTTTCTTTTTGTTCTGCTTGTGGCATCATGCCATGTCTGTCACTATTGTATCTGCCTTTCTGGCAACATTCAGTGTGATAGGTCAACTGCTGCTAGAGGAAAAGTAAAACCATCTCTTCTTAACTTCAAGGAAGTTTCCAACTTTGTATGCTGGTGGGACAGTTGCCACTCACTGGCTCTTGAATCCCTCCCTACACCACCAGCCCCAGGCAGAGGCTGAAATGGCAAAGCTCCTGATGCATTTACAGAGCGGATCCTGGAACTGTCTGACCCCGTGTGTCAAAGACATTCAAAGGAGTGTGCACTCACAAGGTCAGAAGAGCAGGAGGTGGGATGAAACCAAAATGAGGGCATCTTTGGCAATGACACCGTAGGTGTCTGTCATGTGCCTTCACACGTGCCTTTTTCACGTGCTGGCCCTGCTGGCAGACAGTACTGCCTTCAAAGTCCCAAACTGTCGTCAAAAGCGGCATCACTGTGTTCTGGGGTTTGATGTGCATCATCTCTTGCAGGGCAGCACGGAGTGGTGGGCAGAGCTTGTGCTTGTGCTTGGTTTGTCAGCAGCCTTGGAGCTGAAGCACTGATCAGCTGACAGCAGCACCAGCTCACAGGATCTGCTTGCAAAAGAGCATTTCAAACAAGCCTGCACAAAGGTAGAGCGAGGCTGTTTGTCAACTGCATCTTAGTCTGAGATGCTGCTAAATGTTACACAGCCTATATGCATTTCACAAAACAACATGGTTTTGCTGTTCTCCTGCACAGTCATGCTAGATCAGATATTTTCTTGTTCAAGCACAAAGCAGAACATTTGCAAATATAGGAAGCCTTCTATTTATTACAAATTCAATCTTTTTTTATTGCAACATTTCAACAAGTTTTTTTTCCTTAAATCTGTCAGTGTTGCACACATGTGTATATGTGTGTATTTATTTTTTCCACAGAATTCCAAATCATAATTTTGGTGTAAGGCCATCAATAACCCCATGAGCTTCAGAGAGTAGGTAATCCTTTAGGAGTGGAAACAGAAGACAGATTTGCTTCCAATGGTGAGCTCATTCCTAGGTCACCATTGAAAGCAGAGAGAGAAACATGCTCCAAAATAAACAATGGTTTGAACTCAAAAGCATTTTTCTTTTAGGGTGCCCAGCTTTGCATGAAGGAATCCCTGTGAATTCTCCTTGACTGTTTTGAGGGCTGTTTTGGTTTCCCAGGTCATTAGCGTGCATTTCCAGAAAACACTGTGACAATGCACTGACTCTATAATACATTTTGAAGAGGAGATTTAAAAGAAATATGTAAATGTATCCCTCATGGGCTCACAGTTGAAGCTACTTGGAGGAGTGGAGGACATGGGGTGGACACAAAACTATTTAAGAACAATGCAAATAAAGATCATGACTTAATGAGTGAGACAAACCTGAGTGAGTGCCAGGCAGTTTAACATCTCCTAACCTGGAGTTTAGCAGCAGCTATTGGCTAGCAGATAACTGGGTAGGCTTGTATTTGTAGACACTTGGAATCCTTTTCCAATTAATAAAATATTAAATAAGCTGTATTAAATAAAATACCGTTCCAGGTAGGCAGCACAGAACCGACTAATGAAAAGTCCAAATTGGTTGCCCTTAATAAAGCAAGAAAAGGCACCTGCTTGTGAAGGTCACACACGTGAAGAGTACCAGGTTGTGCAGTACCATGTGAGGACTTCCTGGAGGGACTCTTTACCAGACTGAGTGATTTCTGTGGCACAGGAAATCCCAGAAGTGAAAAAACCCAGGCTTTTTTCCAGTGACCTGGCTTTCATTCAAAGGGATATGTGCCTTTTGGAATTCCAGGTCAGTGACTGGTAGGATATGGGTGTCCTCTGATGTTAAGGCAGATAGTTGACAACTGGAAGCAGCAGGAGAAAACCCCTCTGAGAGAATGAAGCCTTTGGTTTACAAGGAAGGTGAATAAACATTTGGATGAGGTCAGATATTCCCAGTGGAGGACTCCAATACAGAAAATAGATACTCATCTGTAGTGACCAGCCAAACCCATCCTTGGTAAGCGAGGTTAGGCAGGAGCCAGGATTCAGCTCCAGATAAGCACATAGACAGTGATTGTGGTGGAATTATGGTCCTTTCTTTGAAGGGACAGAGGATGGGAAGGAATCAACACATCTATTACCGAGTGAAAGCTTTTTCACTTGTATTTTTAGGTGTTTAAAAGTAGGGCACTCTGCTGCTGTTGGGAAATCGGCAGACTTTAATTTTACTTTGGATGCCAAATTATGGGAGAGCTCTTTTCAGAAAAAAACCAGAGGTTCAATATGACAGTGTTTCACTAATCTGTCATGGTTTTATGAAATTGGTCTTGCTGACTGTTTTTTCCCCTGAAGTTGATGTATTACTTTCCTGCATTTTTTAATGAAAATGTTTTATTATTTGATAACCAAAACTGCTTTTCATTTGAAATATCACCTACTTTTAATAAAACTTTTTTAAAAAGTGAATTTGAAACAATGGAAAAAGAAGAAGCCAGTGAGTAAGTTATTCATACATTTGTTTCAGAGACCTTAATCTCAAATTACCCTCCTGACTCATGCTCAGCTTTGTCCTGCTTAGGCAAAAGTATACTTATGGGGTTGAGAGCTTGGTCTGCTGGAAGCCTCCTTCCTCCCTCCTGAATGGAGGCACAGGAAACTTGTTTTAAATGTATTTCCTCCCATCCATCCATCTGCCTCAGAGACAAGGGGTGGCCTCCATCCAACTCATTCAGTGATCTGCTCTCAAAGGTCTTTTAAAATATGCTGTCAAATAAACAGATTATTTAACTCCTGCTAATCGAATCAAATAACCCATAACTATCTTTAAAAAATAAATACTTTCTCACATAAATACTTTCATTCCTGGCTAACTACACCTACCATCACTATCTAGGACTTTGTAACAATAACCTCCTATTCTCTTTATAAGAATAATTGCCATGATGAAGATTATTTTAACAATAATACAACTGTGGAGAAGAAGCAAACCATAAAGATGCATAAGCCTTAAGTTTAATAGTTAAGTCCTCATTAGAGGTATTCAAGAACTGTCCAGACAAAATCCTGTGCCATTTGCTCTGGGATGACCCTGCCTGAGCAGGGAGGTTGGGCCAGATGACCCACTGTGGTCCCTTCCAACCTGACCCGCTCTGTGAAGAATTATTTAAGAAGAAAAATTGTTTAAGAATTGTTTACTTGCCCACCCATATTACAGTTCAGACAGAGTAATCACCTCAGAGAGATTACAGGGGATCTGCTGAGACCATCCAGACACTCTTCCAGCAGAGGATGGCTTTCTTGGCTTGTGACTCCCCTGGTAGAGACACCCTGAAGTACTGGGAAGAGAATGGGTTGTCTTTGCAGTCACTGCTAGGAAGAAGGGATGTGTCACTGGTGTCGTGGCAGTCTGCTCTTTCCTGAATGACCTGCCACCTTGTCCTTGACTTTTTATTCTTCAGGGGTTCCTTTGTCACCAAGGTTTTGCACACTACTGTTGGTCATGATTATTTACTTTTAAATCCCTTGCTTTAAACTGCAAGAGTCTTTGAATCATTCTGATCATGGGAGCAAAACCCTGTCATGGCAGGACTGAAGAGATACACTTTGAATTTCCCAGCATATGGTAACTGGTTGGGTTTTTTACTAATTGCTGTTCTAAGTAATTGAATGAAGAGACCAGACATGATTAAAGATCTTTGTAGGTTTTTTGTAGACTCTGGGACTGTAAACTTGAGACCTGGGCTTCAACCCAAACTCTCATTTCTCATGCTGCTGTGTAGGTCTGGTCTGCACCCCATTGGGAGCAGGCAGAGACAAAGCAGCTCCTCAGATAGGCAAATAAAATTTTGGCAGTTTTAGGACATGTTTGAAACAGATTATCACTGCCACAAGCTTTGAATGATCATATAGAGGATTGAAGAAGCTTGGTGTGGCTAACAAGAAGTACAGACAGCATTTTGTGAACATTCAAAAGACCATTAAAATCAGTTTCTGTGATTTCAGATTATACAGCATGTGAGTTTTTTGTTGTTTTGTTTCAAGTTGTTTTTTTTTTCTTTCTACATCTTTCTTCCTTCATTCTGTTCCCTGACTACTGCAAAAATACACTGAACCTTGTATTACCTATGTCTTCTTGTGCTGGCCTCCCACTCTCCAGAGCAACTTTGACATTTGTAACTGCCTTTCAGCAGAAAGCTGGACAGTCAGTTGAACAACCTATGTTCTGTATTTATTTACTACCAAATTGCTCTCAGCAAGGTCAGCGCTCAGGATGAGGGGAGAGATGTTCACCCTGGAACTTCTGGCAAATGATTTTATGGGTGATATAATCCAGTCGCAGATCCTGATTTATGGAAGGGAACTGGGCTGTGATGAGCAAATTACAGATCCCGCCACATATTCCAACTTCTGCATTCATGCAGGAGCTTTTAGGGGTTAATTTATACCTTACTGAAAGTGGTAACATTTTCTTGATAGGGAATGGGAGAGGAAGAAATAGTTTTTTTCTCTTATGTTAAGGTCTGTTTGGAAGAGTGCAGGTAGAATGAAGAGAAGTCACTACAGTTCAGTTTTGGGAGTTTTTTTCTGTCAAGTTCCCACCAGTCTGTTATTTTCACTACTCATTTCTGCCTGTTCCTGAACTTTTACTGACTGCACCAGAAAGTGAATCAGGCTTTTCCTTTGTAATTACATCTTAATAAAGAGTCATGGGAATATGGTCTCATAGTGTCCAACATCACTCTGAATCAACTGGCAAAAACTTCTTTGAAAACACCTGAGACACATCTAGGAAATTATGGCATTACAATGATAATAAGGTGATGATTATGTTCCAGTTCCAGTCTGAATACCGGTGATACATAAGGGCAGGCAGATCCTGTTTTAACAATTTCTGCAACCTCAAGTTATTTTCACCATTTGTTTCTGTCTAGGTCCAGGACCAAAGATGCCATTACATCATTTAAAATTAATTTCAAGGTATTTTAGGCAAGGGAAGCTACGAAAAAAAATTATGATAGTCTCTTTTTAGCTCAATTATACCTACAAGTTTAAGAGACCCATTCCGGAAGGCACCTGACTTGAAAGGAGTTTTATAGGGATGACAGACATAGTGACTGCAAAGGCACTTCAGGTGAGTGGTAGGAGATTAAAAATGAGAGCATTTTTTAAGATTAAAAAATCTTGTACATTCACATAGAAAAAGTACCTCTGAGAATTACTCATCACTAGTTCTGAGATCTACAATACCCTAAAGAATTAATATTTTCTTAATGAATCTAAAAATGTACTTAAAATTCAACAGTTATTTCTGAAAGACAGAATCTGTAATGTAATATTAAAAGCAAACAAATATAACTCAAACCAAAACAGCAGAACCAAACAGTTTGCTATTTCTCAACTCACTGTAACTCTGTATTTCAAAGATTCAGCTTAGCTACTGTGCCATAGGAGGGTCAATATCTGGATTACCAAAGAAAAGGAAAAAAAATGAATAGTTGAAAAAATGAATGGTTTCTTAAATGAAATCTTGTTACAGATAAGAAGCGATTGCGCACTTTTTAAACATTTCTGTGTAGGAAGAAGTAAAATGATTACTGCAGCACTTAAAAATAAGCTATGTGATATTTATTTTGGAAAAGAATCATCACTTGATTTGAAGAAATAAATTGTGTTGGTAGCTCTGCCTAAGGTTAGTCCACGGAGCTGTAACAAGGCTCCTGGTTTAAATATCTAATTCCTCCTGTGACTCACAGACAAGTCACAGTATTTTTATTCTCTCAGGAAATTTTGTTAAGCTTCCCTTGGTAATAACAGCACCGCTAGCTGAATTACTGGTATTTCCCAGGAGGAGATGCAGCATCTGTATCATATTTTCCTTGTCTGCAAATTATTGATATTATCATCTACCTCACGCAAATGCTTTGAACCTCAGCAGATTAATGACGGTATAAAGAAATTAAGCGAAACAATTTTGAGCAAAGTTCAGATGAAAGCTACCACATGAGAGGTAGAAGGTGTTAATCATGTTTTATCATGAGTACTTCATGATTGGTGACAAAGTCATATGCACAGTCCCCTCTCACAACTGAGGACACTATGAGGAGTTCAAACTGAGAAAGTCATATTAAAAACAGTCAAGGTATCTTCTTTAAATAAATGGAAAGGTCTGCAGTGAGTGGCTAAACCGAGACACGCAGCTGGCCTTGCAGACGAGACAAATGCTCAGGAAATGACTAAAGTGGGACATTCATGCTCACAGAAACTGGCAACAGGGACAGAAGTCAGTGGGCAAAGCTTCTGGGGTTTGGATGACTGGCTGTGGTCACTTCACGTTGTTTTCCATTGCACTCACCACTTACTTTCAAAATACCCCGTGGCACGCAATAAATAAATAAAAAATTAGGTTCAGAGCCTTTACAATAAATTCTAATGCTTAAACCAGTCCCATGAGGGTAGGAATTCATTCACATATTTGGGGGCTGAATAACTTCAAATGTCACTCTGTGTTTCTGTAATGTCTTCAAAAAGAACATGAAATTGCAGTTTCTACAGGAAGAATGCAGTTTTTTGTTTTTCATTAATCCATCCTTTGTTAATATTGGACCTGCTTACAGTCAACTATTCCTTTCAGTCACTACCCTTTAAAAGTGCAGCTGAGAAGACAGAGCAAACCAAAGTAAATGAATGTTATTTTTAAAACCTTTTCCATTGTTAGAGAATTCATAGCTCTGCATTACCCTGAACAGCTTCAGCCTTCACCTTTTGAGAATATTCCATGAGGCGGGTGTTTCACAATCTGCATCACCTAAATGGATTTTTATTTACCAGCAGCATTCTTAGAATTAAATTTCTGTCAAGGCTGTCAGATTTGCGTGGCAGTGAGGGTGCTTTCCTTTTCTTATCAGACATTTTAACAGCTCCAGCATTTGTTTGTGGCATTAAATGCATGCTTGCAGCAAATATACTCCCTTTGGAACAAAATGTTCTCTGAGGCAGGTGGTGGAATTTTCTGGTCCTACAGAAAATCAATGCTACATTTTTCATGGAAATATATAGCGTCTGTGGGAACTGGATTTTGAACATATTTTAATTAAATTTCAGTGGTTTTTAGGTGCTTTTCTAAAGATGCAGACATGTTGGAGCAGGTTTTTCAAAAGTGCCTAGCCATATAGGAATAATTTCTCTGAAAGAAAATTTCATTAGGATCGCATTATTTTTATCTCTGTTAGTCATTATACATAAAATATAATCCATAAAATCCGGATCAACTTGTTCTCCACATAAAAGATCTCAAAATATTTTGTAATATGCAAAATACCGTTTTCTCTTCCTCCACCAAAATTTCCTAGGTTCTGTGGACAGCAGGGTGAAATTTTGGGCTGAAAAAGAATTTTATATTCACTGTAAAAATTCTGTTCTTATGAGAAAAGGACAATGACACTTAAAAATCTCAGCCTCACAGAAATCTTACTTGATTTCAGCCTCTAGGACCTAAGAGAATTAGAAAAGTAAGATGTGGTGGTTTTGAAGTTTTTTTACTTCAAATCATTGAATTAAACATACGGGTGCCTGTCTTAAGACATTATGAATGTTTTAGTGATTTAATCAGGGAAAAAGGTTCATGGTAATAACCTAACCGGATCCACAACATTTTATTGTCTCTTCTTTGTCATTTTCTCACTCCTCCTCAGAGCTTAAGCAACACTTGGTAGTGCTTTGTCAAAATCCCAGCTGCACAAAGGCAGCTATGTCCTATTCACTGAGGGACTGCAGATCTGTTTTGTGTGAAGCTACTAATGAGCTAATGTGTTGTTGCTGCTTTGGAAAGCTGATATATGTGCCCTGACACAGCCTTCAGCTGAACAGCCATGGGACTGAAGCTGCTTTATTGCCCTGAGCAGAGGTTTTCCCAGGAAGGAGGCAGGCACATAATGGAGACGCTAATCTACTGTACTTCTGATCTTCCCTGAATGACCTTACTGCTACAGACAAAACTCTGTGCATATTAATTCTTGCCTGTGCCCAAATAATGCTTGGTTTCAGCTAAAATTGCTATGAAGGGTGTAAATTAGCATTTTGCAGATAACTGAGTTAGTGATCCTGCTATTTATCCAATGAGAAAATGGATTAGGATCATTAGACAGAATGTGCCGGCAATAGTAGACGGAAATCATCATCCACAATGCAAATACAATTTTAGTAATCATAGAGTAGAAAATTTTCATTTCACACTGCAAAAAAAGATAGATCATGGAAATATGTTTGACTCTTGTTTTCTGTTTTTGTTTTTTTTAATTTCACCTTACTTAAAATTGAGAACACTTGACCAACAACACAGGCTCTTGGCAAGATAACAAATAAGCACAAGGAGCAGAAAAACTTAAAGAAAAGAAAGACAGCTCTACTGTCCATTTTCTTCTTTCTTTCAACAAAGAGTTTTGTTCCTTGTACAAAAGTCTTTGGATAAGGATCCAAAGACTTTGACTGTAAAGTATTGGAAGTGCAGTGATTTTGTTAATTTGATTTTTTGTTTAATCAAAGAATAAAGATACATATGAAAAGCAATGAGAACATTGATGAATGCAGTAGTCATCACCAACCCAGTTATGACACTGCTGTTGTTATTCTGCTCTCTGTAATAGAGACTACAAATGGGGGAGGGCCCTCCTGGGCTCTTGGGCCACTCAATAACTACATTATATGAGCCCCTTTTGTAACTAACCATGCTCCCACTGAAAGTAGGTCAGTGTTTCACCCATTTCTCCTGACTAAAAGACTGTTCCAGACCCTGCACTTAAGCTTCTTCCAAAAGCTTCATTTATTCATGAATTGTTCAAGTTCATTTGTTCATGGGCCAAGAATATCCTTTAAGTAATTCTTTCCTTTTCCCTTAATCCCCTTGACTGGCTCACACAGATCAGTCATCATTCTCATTCTTCTGTGCTGGATAAACCAGGGTTTACCCTCCCCTCACAGAACATGCATGCTGTAATTTAGTTAATCTTTCCAGAGCACAGATTACCAGAGCTCTGGAGTGCAATTTTGATGCCAGCTCACCAGAAACCTTCACAGTGTGGTGTTCCTTCTCTTTTTGAAATCCTGTAAAGCAAATAAGGTTGAAAGCTTTCCAGAAAACTTTATCAACAAGGATATCAATATCAACCAGTTCCTTACATTCTAGGGAATTTTAGAAATGTGAATCCCTACTTTATTGAAAATACTATGTATAGGATGAAATGGACACACACCTAACCAAACCTGTATTTGACTGATTAACTACTTCCATTGTAGGCAATTTAATATTTATTACAGTTTTGCCTGTCATTTAGCTGGGGCCAGGAGTTGGAAGGCAAGTTTTGCTTCCTGATTCTGCAATGCTCCAACAGCAGCATTGTTTGGAACAAGTTCAGGGATTCAATCGAAGGAAGTTGCACAGTAATAGTCAAAAATCCATTCTACATCAGCTCTCCTTTCAGGTCAGCAGGTGAACTTAAGGACAAAAAATGAGTTAAAAGACAAATATATTCCAAGTACACATTAAAATGATTTAAGCAAGATATTAAATAAAAAATAATATTCATAAAAGTAATCCAAGTTCAACTGAAAATATTTTGTCCACATAAAAAACAAGGTGTCTTGCTTCATTTTTAGCTAAGTTTTTAAGATATTATTTTCCTCTAAAAGCTGAGATATTTTTTTAACTGAACCTTGCTGATGAGTTAGTCATGAAAAGTTGCCAGAGTGGAATGTAAAAAAAAAACAATGTATTTCAAAAAGTGAAAGAAATGGGCATTTCTCAAAGGAAGTCTTCCATTTGAAAATTTCTGGTTGGGAAGTATTTGGATGTTTTCTAAATCATTCCTGTTCTCTTTGGGATCAGAAGTGTGTGTGTAAAATAAAGCTGCAATGCAACCCAATTTCAAGGTCACGGAATGCATCACCTGACTTCAGGCACTGACGTTGCTGCCATTTGAAGACCTCAGCAGCCGGAGAAGTTTGCAAATGTAGTTACAAAGTCCCCAAGGCAGCTGCTTCTGTAGGTAGCCTGCACAGCTGGAGGGTAACCCAAAGAACATGGGAAAGCCACTCGTATTTTGATCAGTGAACTGACTGCTCTGAGTCAGGATATGGCTGTTCTTCAAAGCCTGTAATTATTAATGAGCAAACTCCATTCTGTGCTGAGAGAGCAAACTTTCTCCCAAGATTGAGTTCATTCTGGGACTTTAAAAATATGTGGACGGGTCTGAATAGAACCTCATCTGGAAGACAATCTGTTCTGTCATTTCTTTTGGAAAAAAAATTGCATAATGTCCCTAAGGTAAATATGCACCCTCAAGTGCTGTAATCCTTTGTTAACACTCGTCTAACGGCTGTGTGATAAAAACACCCCTAACCTGTTACAAGAGCCAAAAAAAAAACCTAAGTTTTCTATTTGGCTCTCTGGTGTTCATGGTCACAGATTTTATGAAAACTGCTTGGTCAGTATGTAAGTCAGGTTTCATTAGGTGTCTGAATGTATAAATGGATTATGAACACACTTTTATAAATGTAGAAATAGAAAATACTCACCGGCAAGATTTGCAATTGCAGTTGTGACTATGCAAAAGAGGTTTAAATCATAGTTATTGGGTTTGGTTTGTCTTCATATTTATTCATCTCCATCTCAGAGGAGTATTAAAAATAGACAGAATTATATTTCTTGATTTTTTTTCCTTTTTAAATCCTCTTGACCTCTGTTCCATCCTTTCCTAATTTACTGCAACAAAGCCTCAGGAGCCATGGACTTCTACTCTGCTTATACCTCCATTATTTTCCCAGAGAGAGGTATTTCAACACAGAAAATTTTTCCTAAGTTTCAAAACTCCAGTCTTCAACCAAGGTATTGAAATACCTGCTAAATGTTCCTTTGTGGTCCTCAAGGTAAACACAAAGCACAGACTTTCAACCATAAACCATAACACAGAGCAGACTATCACAGATAAAAAATGGAAGAGAAATGAAAGTCAAAATCAAACACAGATAAGCCCATGTCTAAATCTGCCTCTTGATGAAATGAGGTAAAAGGACACATGATAAATTAAAGTTAAGTCATCCCTCACTATTTTTAAAATGCAGGTCCTGATCACTCCTAAAATGAAGGGAAAATAATGAGATGCAAATTCAATATGATGACCATTACCATTATCATATAGTCTAGGGTGATGCTTCTGTGGTTTCCAAGGCTTTCTTTTAAAGGCATATGTTGCACCATAACTTAATGATAGAAGGGAGTGTGACTAGTTAACTCAAATCAAAACAAATCCTGTTCCACAGACCTTAATGTTTTGAAGGTTTACTCTAAGTGGGTGAGTGGGCTTTTGTTTTAAAATACTGTTCCACAGTAATCAATAGGTCAAAATTGGTTTTGGTCAAGAAATGAATCATAGAATGGTTTTCAAAGGAACCTTAAATATCATCTAGTTCTAACCCTCCTGCCATGGTCAGGGACTGCTTTCAACTAGAGCAGGTTGCTTAAAGCCACACCCAGCCTGGCCTTGAACACTTGCAGAGATGAAAGACAACATCCAAGTCTTAGAGTTACCCCACTAGTGCATACTCCTGGTAAAAGATTTCACCCTTGTAGATCTGTTTGGTAACATGGCTATTGCAATTAATTAGATTTCATTCTAATTTATTTCTTTGCTAGAGAAGTCCTATACTTAAACCATGCCTTTGGCTTACATTTGTGAGACCAATGACAAAGAGAACAAGCAATTGTTTCATACTGACCCAAAACAAATAATAAAGTGAGATGTCAGCAGTAAGCAAATGATGCAGCTAGAAAGAGCAAACAAAAATTCACGTGGTTGCAATAAAGATGAGTGCACTACATTGGAGAAAGGGAAATAATATGGAAAATTGGGGCATTTATAATCCTGCTTTTCTACAACTCCCCCCAAAAATGTAATGTGTTTTTTGTTCAGCTTATCCTTAAGATCCTAGTTGGTAACTTGCACTACTTGTGTGTAAATCTGTTTCAAAAACAGCATCTAGCAATCATTATTTTGTTTCCTGTACTGCCCCTTTCTAATTCAGATGAATGCTGGTGGTGCCACTGTCAGATGAAGCCAACTGTAGTTTAACAGCTGTGAGCTTATTATACAGTCATTTCCTGAAGCAATGAGCTAGAAGCTTTTTTTCTGCATCATACCAAGTAGTTACAGAAGTATGGTAAGGTACAGTGGCAACTCTAATTAACGACTTGGAGGGAACATGTGGATTTCAAAGATATACCCTTTTCAAGTGATGGAAAGCAATGTGTGCAATTAGTGGGTTCCAAGGGCAACACAAGTTTATTTAGTCGAGAGAGGACATTTCTGATATTTCAGAAAAACAGAAGGAAGGTGACTGATTTCTACCACCAGTAGAAAGATCCACACAGACTGAAAATTCTGTGTGGTTCCCTGAATGTTCTTCCTTTGAAGAAAGTAATTGAAGCTGCATCAGGCATACAACAACTGTCTATCACATCCAGGATGAAGTAAAATCTACTGAATATTAACCTAAGAAATACTCAGAATTAGTCAAACATATTAAGGAGCTGATGGATATGTAGGCATCTTCTGAAGCGTGACAGGATACCTTACACCCATCAGAGGGCTGAGTTTATCAGCGACTTCTGCTGAGGATCCATTTCCACAACTTGTTTTCTGTTTCTTCTCTTGATTTTTGCTCCCTGTTGTCAAGAATGGCCACTCAAACTTGGCTGCCATGGTTCTTCTTCACTGGCCTTTTCAGTAAGTCATCCTGGATTTCTTATTTTTCCACTCTGTCAAAGCCCCCCAATTTTATCTGTTCTCAGCCTTTATGCTGTAACTGAGGGCTCCGCTGTATGCAACATCTCAGCCTCGACAACCATATTATTTCCCTTTCTCCTATGTAGTGCACCCATCTTTATTGCAACAAAATTTGAAATCTGTTCCTTTCTTTAGACCATAAATGTTGTCCTTCTCTTATCAAACTGGCATTTTGGCTGTATGCTACCTGAATTGATTCCTTTCTCAGTGACTGGAATACATACCACTAATTACTGGGAATATCCACAGCTGAAATAATTAACTGGCATCCCAGACAGAGTTTGGGCCACCACAGTCTGAGATAATAAAAAGACAAATCTTGTCTGGTGGAGCTTGAGTCTAAGAGTTTAGTGAATGACATAAGGTAGTAAAAACTGCAGAGAGTAGGTAGAAACAAAAAAGTGATTAGATTGTGATGCTACATTAGACGCAATAACCCCAGAATTAACATTTCTGACATGGAGGAACAAATCTTGCTCTTATAGTTACATCCCATCCCAAGATTGATGAACTAAGAAACTATGGAAAAAGGTACTAAAGGGTCCCAGAGTAAGCTGGGTATATCAGCAGAGTAGCTGCAATCACCACCAGAGCTGAAATGCGAAGTTATTACCCCAAACCACATAAAATAAGGAAGCCTAGACACAGACCAAGTTTGTTCTGTTTGGTCTGGAATAAATGCAACAAATGGGATTATTCCAAAGTATCTTGCTGCCACCAGGTAAATTACTTCAAAGCCAAAAGGTCACGCTTTGGAGAGCACAAAGGCAGTAAAAAATAGAAAGAAAACTCTGCCAACCTGTCCCCCTTGTGTCTTAAAGCGACAACAGGCTTGCTACAAATATACACAAATCATACAAATACCACATTTTATAGATCACCTTTCGCTGTCTAAGGGAAAAGTGAAATCACAATGAGGATCCCCATCATGAATGGCAGGTATTGAAGTAGCCTACATGTGCCCTGGTATTGCCAGATGACATCATAGCATAGCTCAAGATGGATTTTGCATTGATGTACAGCACTGTTTAATTTCAAAAGTATAGGTATCTAACAGCTCTAAGACTTGCTTCATGGATGGTAAAAGAAATGTTTACTTTTGCTAGCAATTACTTGACTTTCCCAATTATCCAGAAAAATGACCTCATTATAGCACATAAATGTGCATTGGAGACTCTGTATGTTAGCTATAAAAAATATGGCTTTTAAAAATAGATATGCAACAGGATTGAGACATGTGATCCTTAGACACATGCAGTAGTGAGAATAAAGGGAACTTTTTCTACTGTCATTACCAAGCAAACCACACTGAATATTTACAAAAAAAAAAAAATAATATCTCCCCAAATGTTTATAATGGTATCTGGCTTATTTGCAGATAACCAGCCAGAAGGGAGGAAAAAGACCAAGCTTTTGCACTGTGGGAAAAACAAGTCTTTACTTCCAACTTCCTTCTACAACCCTTAGCTCTCACTGTCTGCTTTGTGGTAGCACTTTGTTCTGCTTCACCTTGCCAGCTCATAGATAAGGTCGTGGGATGGGACTTTACTGGATCAAAAAAAATCTGAGCTATTGCCTCTCCCAGGCTCTAAATTGAACATAAAGTAATAGCCTGGAGATTTCATTAATTCCATTTACCTTTAAAACTTTTGTAGGCAACGTTTAGTCACTCCTTGATGCAGCTTTAGTGGGAAGACAGCATCTGTAATATTCTCCTGTGGAAAGGTATTTGGTGCCTCATACACAATTTGAAAGGCTGACAGGGCTTATGTATTTACCATCAAGACAAGCACTATTTGAAAGTACCTTTCTTGGACAAGAGGCTTGTGACAGAAACTATTATAAAGCTAAGTAAATGCCTGACTGAAATGAAATGAACTTACCTGTATGTGAGCTGCCATAAGGGGAAGAAGTTGGCAGATATTTCCTAAAATGTGTTTTGTCCTTACTTGCAACCCTCCATCCTCTTCCATTCAGCCAGGACCTGTTTTGTAAATCCTACAGATTTAATCTGTGCAAATTAGGAAAGAACAGGCAAAGGCTGAAAGACAATCAGTGATGCCAACTACAAATTACTTCTCATAGTTTCAGCAGCTGAAAAGAGCCATGTAGGCAGTAGGTGCATGCATGCATGTGCTACGTGTGTGTGAAAAAAATGGGTTATGAATCAGCCTACTAAATATTTATAGGGTTCAGATCAGTCCTGTAGGTATTCATTCTTGCATGAGACATTGCATATATTTTCCCAAATAAAATAATACAGTGGAGACTGAAGGGATAGACTCATGGGTGGCACAGAAAAGTATGATGCAAACATAAGCTTTCACTACTGTCACCTTCTCATGCCTCTCTGTAAAATATTAAAAGGAAAAATTATCATCAAAAGACATTTGCATCCAAGGCTTTGACAGAGCTAGTTAGTACGCACAGTTGTCCCAATAAATCATTAAATGTGTTTGCAGTGAATTCGTAAATCACTATGTGAGGCATTGAAATAACTGGCACTACTGTTTTGGCTCAGTTACCAGTTTTACATCAGGGACTTATTTTCCAGTTTCTTTCCTCTAAGTCGCTGTAATCGTGTGGTGCAGTTGAATCTAACGGAACGGCATGCACAATAAATATGCTCCCTCACTGAAATCATGCAAGCACTGTAAAATGTAAAAGAAAACAGTGGAAGGCACTGAAGAGGTTCACACTGTGACCTTTTATAAGCCAAGAAGAGAAAAACAGCAGAAGAGCAAAATTTGTCAGATTTATCTGCACCTTTTGGCTCAGTAACAGAGACTATGTTTGCTTGTCTTGTGAGGACATCTGTGGTGCAGGAAGAAGTCTTACTTGAGCAGAAAAGAAACCCCAGCTCGAAGCCTTCTTTCACCCACTCACAGATGCAACCCTGCTCTGTATTTTTTTACAGAATATTCCATCTAAAGTGGTGATACTTTATCCAAAAGGAGTCCCTGGAGAGAGCAGACACTGACTTGCAAAGTAAGGAACATACCTGGGGCTGAAAGACATATTCTGTACCTCAACAGAAATCCTGCCTGTCACATCTCTGTTATTGCTTGATCTTATGCCATGTAAAACCCACAAATATTCAGAAAACAAAATAGCTACAAATACCAGAAGGGACATTAGCATCTCTCAGTCTCTTACAAATGTAAACAATTACAAATCAAAAGCTGATCTTGCAAAGTGCCCTTATCAGTGTTTAAAAACAATCAGGGTCCTATACCACAAGGTTATCTGCTTTCAGTTGATTTTGCTTCTCGTGTTAACAACAAATACACTGAGCAGACCAGAGGACAATGAGTTGGACCACCCCAGAGAAGACCTGGTTTCTGATCCCAGATACGCCTCCTGGCTTCCTGGACAAGATAGGAATGAGCACAATGAGCACCATGGGGCAACAATTACCATGTCCCTGGTTGTTCATTTATCTGGTCAAGTCTGACTGTTTTACAGGACAGGTAATCTCTTTGGCAAGCTAAAGTAAGAGGAAAACTAATGCAAAGTGCCAAGACTGATTGCTGTAGTGAGGAGATATTAACAAAAGCCCAGTTTTTCACATTTCTTGCCCTCCACAACTGTCCTTCAGCTGGAGCAAACAGAAAAAGTCAATTTTAAGTATAAATCACCTTAGCTTTTCATAGAGCTATATAAATTTTTGAATGCCATTTTCCAAAACACCCTATTTGACAACTCCATGCTCACGATTTTTAAAATGCAAAATTATGTACATTGACTGAAAATGTATAAATCAGTTTATATATATTTAAGGTACACACATATACACAAAAGCTTGCCCAGTGTAGCCTTTGTTCTTTTCAATGCTTATTCAGAAACATTCCAATCACTCTCTGCTTTGCAATGGAAATACACTCTTCTTAAATAATGGTTTACTTCTGAAAAACAGGAGCTAAAAATATTAAGCTCTTCTGATTCAACTATATTTCTCACTTTCATACTCTAAACTATTCTTTATTTTATTTTCCAAAGGAAAACTAAACCACAAAAAGTAAATAGCTGGAAACCTGTTTTTCTCATTTGGTCATATAGATACATGCCTATTTCTCAAATCCTCAATTCTACTACTTTTTTTTTCTTCCATATTGATGCTACCTTCGGTAAAATGAATTTAGATTCATAGGAAACAACTAGGTTGGAAGGAACCTAAGGAGGTCACCTGCTCCAACTTCCTCAGAGCAGCACCAACTTCAAAGTGGGGTCTGGTCTGGTTAAGGCTCGAAAACCCTCAAGGAGAGATTGATTTTTCATGGTGCTTCACTAGTCTCATGATGAAGAATACATTTCTTGCATCCAAACACAATTTCCTTTGTTACAAATTGTGATAATCGCCTCTTGTCTGTTTGCAGCGGTGTCCTTCAGAGTGTCTGATACCACCTCTGAGAACTCCTTTGGATAATGGAAGATGGCAACTGGATCCCCTCAAACACCCATAACTAAGCAAACCCCATTCCATCACGAACTCCTAGAACGTCTCATGCTCTAGCTTTTCTAACCATTGTAATAGCTCTCCTCTGGACTTGCTCCAGTTTATCACTTTCCTTACTGGGGGCTCAACACACATAGTTTTTCAGATACACCTACTGGAATTCACCTACAGAATCAGATGGAATAGCTCAGCTCCTCAGTGAAGGCTAAAGAACTTTCCCTGCAGCAGATTACGGAGCTCTCATACACTTTCATCCAGTACAGAGCTGCAGGTACTGTGACTTCCTGCAAAAGGTGGGTACAACCTTCAGCCACATCTGAGGAGTGTTTATCTCCTGATCCACATCCTTTTAGAACAGTCTTTATCTACGACCTTAAGACTAATTTTCAGGCACCTGTCTCTCCTATGTTGTTTTAGAATCATTCCCATTACAGTCCAAGGAAGTTTACCTGCTGCCCAGGGAGAACTCCAAAATTCCCAGTTGCCCCAAAAGCCTGGGGAGTTGTTACACGGCTGAAGGCAAAACTGCCTGTATAAAACAGCTAAATACAAACCAGCTAGGAATATATCACATCCCTGAGTTGTTCATGCCAGAAAGCACCACAAATCCGTTGGGATGCAGTAAAAGCAATAATAATATTAAACAAAAAATTTCATCTTCAAGGAGGGACCCAAACCAGAAAAGCAGGGCAATGTTATTTGCTTCTGCCCTGGCTCCGTAATTTGTAACAGGAATACCGCGGGGCCAAATGAGTGGTGTTGCAAGTCTTGCCCTAAGGACTGAAGTAGCTAAACAGATCATTTGCAAATGGCTATAAATAACCCACATGTTGATCTTCAGCTTCCTGCAGCCTGCGCCAGTATGAGAAATGACTCCAGGAATAATTCCAGAAAAAAGCCCTGTCCACTTGCTGACTTCCATTCTGTCTTTTGCTTTCATATCCACTTTCAGATAAAATTGCTCCTGTTGGAATATTCCAGCATATTGCAATGCTATAAAAAAATCACATTGCTGCTCTGTTTCTCCTGCCTTGGGAAAGAAAAACAATCCTGATATTCCCATCTTGAAGTGCTTTTTCATCCACTTGGTCAATGGGTTTGGATGGAGTCTGAAAGAACATTTCTATTCTGAACAACAGTATTGTAAGAACCCTTATCATTTCACATGTTTTGTGAGTCCCGTAACACTCACTCCAACCCCATTTGCTGTAAATTTCTTCCATAAATCTTCAGTGTAACTTTCCTCAAGCCAGCGTTACATTCCCCAACATCCTCTGCCCCAGAAAATAACACTTTATTTGAGCATGTCCATTGGTAAATCTACCGATTGAATGAAACCAATTGCAGAGTCAATAGGAGAAAGTCCAATGGCAACACAGGAAGTCAGGAAACACTGGATAGATCCAGCAGAAATTACTGGGGGGAAAATCAAATGCCTGTATGGAAAGTGTTGTAATTTAGTTTTATTCCAGGTCTAAAAGTGGAAAAACTTAAAGCTTCATACTACTTTACAGCAGCGCCGTTCAGCATCTGCCAATGTTTCCATTATGAACTGCAATTTTCAGAGTTTTATAACTCAGCCATAAAAATTTGCTTTGGTATGAAGCTAGAAATAAAAGCTCTCCACCCAAAAAAATAATTCTCCTCCCTGCCCCANGAGTTAACTTGAATTTGGTTATTTTTAAGCCAACTCAGTTTAGAAAAGGTAAATTTTTTTGTTACTTTTTGTACTATCACAAAATATAGATGAATTTGGGGGATTTGTAGTTATAGTATATGGGAAACCACACACAATTCACTATCATTATGCTGCAAGAGGACAAAGTTCTTTTTGGTTTGCATTAAAAAGGTGAACAACATTCCTAAGAGATGGGCAGTAGTTATTCTGTGCAACTTTGCTATTGCAAGGTCTCATCCAGAGGACTTTAACCAAATTCAACATTGAGCAATAAAAATTATACAGACCTACAAAACATGACATAAGGCAAGGCTGAAGAACTTAGATTTCATCTAGGAACTGAATATAAAGGAATAAGTGACAACCATTTCCTTAATATGAAAAAAAGAAAAAAAGTAACTAAGATTAGATGCCTTTCAGGTTCACTTCAAAAAGAGTAAGAAAAAAGGGTTTATCTGCAAGAATGATGTTTTAAATTACATGTCTGTAAATTCACATGGCAGTGAAGTCATGCAATGGAATCACCCTCATATTGACCTGGTCATATTACTTAGGAAATATTCCTCTTGAGGCTGGATAATCACTTTGAAGTTGGTGGTGAAATGTAGCACTCCAATACAAGTTACTCACATATAGCACTCAGATATATACCCCGAGGTTTTATGACCAGCTTAAAAAATCCCCACATTATCTTTATAACAAAAGATCATTTATGTTTTTTTTTATTTTTCCTCTGCTTTGGATTTCTAGAGTTTTTAGAGCATATTTTTAATTTTCAGGCAATCCAGACTGTAAACTTGAACTAACAATAAGTAAAAACTCTCAGAGTCATGACTTTAAATGAGCTACAGCTTTATGAAATACATCACAGAATCAGGACATTTTCAATAGAACAACACAAGTTTTTAGCTCTGCATTTAGTCCATTATACAATTGGTTTATTTTCCACATTTTATTTGGGACAGAGAAATTAGACTGAGCAGTTTCTCTTTTTTACAGTGTCTCTTTTGTGTCACTTTGCTAAACTAACGTACTTTCAAGTGTCTTTTAACTAGCAATCCTCTAACCTTTATCCAAAGAATTATACTCTATATATCCAAAGCAGAAGTTATTTATACCAGTTTGAACTGAAATCAGGAATCAACTTTTTCAGTCTTTTGGGAGGGAATTAAGAACTTCTTCTGAGATTATTAGCAAGAAATATTTGCTGGCTTCTAGTCCTTTATCTGGTGGCTTCTCACAAAGGCTGACAGTTTATGGTAATTTCAATACAGTGGAAAAACACTGATTTATAATTTAAAAGATTATGAAGCTTTGAAAAGCTTCTGACCGTGTTTAAAATTTGGCTGAGGAAACTGCTGACAATGCACTTTATTTAATGCACATCACATAAATTTTAAATATTTCTGATTCTTTTCTAAAGAGAAGCTTATCTCCAAGTGGTGGCTGGGGAACAGATCATAACCTTTTGGCCCTGTCAAAGGCTTCCGACATTTTCTACTGCCCCGTTGGCCCCTGTAAGTATTACAACTTCTCTGAAATGTGGTTATGGCCCCCAAGGTCTTTCCTCTGAAGGTTATTCACTATCTCTGCTGTCCTTTCTCACCCCCTCCAAGCATGTCTCATTGGATTGCATCATGCCTGGTGTCTCTGGTATCTGATTCCCAAGTACTGACTGCCAACTTCAAACGCTATCCTGTGTTTGGCACATGGATGACCAGGGTATCACGGCCCTGCAGGCAGAAAAAACTTCTTGAATATTTGGCTCCTGCCCTTCCACTCTCAGTTCTACTCTGAGTCCAAAACACTGCTTGCACAAAGCAGGCATGGAGAGAGCTGGGCTCCAAGCTGGAATCACTTTGGGAAGGGACGAGGTAACTCTTCCCAGATAAGACCAAAGGGAACCTAGGGCGAGCAGCTGAATAATTCCGCTTAAGTGATCTTTGACTGTGCAGACTACACTGGAAGTTTGGGCTTGCCTTGAAACATTTCAGGAGTCAACTGGTCCGAGACACGAGCCAAAGTTCTCTTGCAAAAATGTGGGTTTAAGTAGAAGATGGCAGACAGACTTGGTTGCACTTACCTGGTAAAAACAGTGCACAAAGTCCATGTGCCAGCAAATGTGTGATGACTGAGCTTGGATTTACACAGTGAAGTCCCAGAGCTGCATGGATTCCTCTGTTGTGGGTCCTGCTCTGGACAGTGTCCCACAGAGCCCAGGGCTGCAGTACAGATGATGCTCCACGTAGCACACAGGACTCAGTGCCCCCAGGCTGCCTCCCATCCTCATTATCCCCTTCTCACCAAGATTTTAACAAAATAGACAGGGGGCTGTAGTAACTGCACAAAGCTCTAATTTCCCAGTCTAACACTTGATGTTCCCTAGACCACATCTCACCTTCAGCTAAGGAATTTTCAAGAGAAAAATGAAGCAATACTATTATAAGCAGCCTTTGGGTGGGTTACAAGTCATGCTGCTGATGACTGAGCAACTTTAATCACCTTCAGAGCCCTGCAACTTGCCTGAAATAACGCAAAATGTTATTATGAAATGGAATTTGTACGCAGAAAGCAAGAAAAACAGACTTTTTAATTTACCAGACTTATAACTATGATGAGGACTATAATGGTGGATCAGAATGTTCCCATTACATCAGTGGGTCTATAATTAGCTCCTAACTTTGTTTTTGAGGGAGAAAGAATATCTTTCAGCTTGCCAGTGGTGCCTGTATCAATTCCAACACAAGTGCACCCTCTCCAGCTGTCAGCATTATACCACTACTTCATCTACATTTTCTTGAGGCTTCTAAGAAAATAATAATAAAAAAGTCATACTACTGAACTGCCTCTTTGACATCCTCTCCTCCATGATGTACTATCCGGGAGAAGCAGATCGTAAGATGGCATGGGGTCAAGCCCCCAGTATCTCCACTCATGTAAAGGCGTTGTCTGATGTGTTTTGGCACAGTTCAACTGGTCCTAAATGAGCTCCACCAATTTACAGAAGGAACTGGCACAGACAACTCTGCTCTACTCTGTATAGCATTAACAGGTCCTCCTAATTATTTATTGAAAGAACATTTTATTTTCCTGCTGCTCTCCTAAAGCCAAGTCCCTCCAAGGTGGTCTCCATCCAGTGCCTGGAGCTGGATGTTAAGCTGTTTTTGAATGCCTGAAACTTCTGTGTGCCACCATCAGGCAACCCGACCAGGGCTGGCCAGCCAGCCAGAAGCTAAATGTGTTCAAAGCTCTGGAGATGATGTTGGGCACAAATCTAGGAACACAATTTGTGCCATTTAGATTTCTCAATATGCCAAAACACAATTTTGACTACAAGAGACATCAGCACAGGCAGATGTACAAGTAAATCGTTACAATACACACGTGTGGTTGAAGCACTGGAAGGAATTTGACAAAGTAAAATGAGGCCCATCGTTTTTAGTACCACTTCAGTATTTGACTAAGTACAAAGGGAAGGCTTTAAAGAAACTTCACTGAGTTAAATTTAAATGACTTAAGGTAATTACAGTAATTTTTAAGGCCTACTTTAATAGTGACTGCTATGAAGGAACACTGTATTAAGCTTTGACACTTGTGTTTCACTACTACAAGAAGGGAATGACACTGATTTCAAATACTACTACATCCAGCAAGCAAAGCAAGTCCACACAGAAGCAAGATCATAGACAAGGATCTATGCTATTCTGCTGCAAATGTAAGGTAACCTGTTGTGGCAGCCCATTAAAGTTCTGTGGTTAAAAATATGATGGCTGAAGTAGCTTTGTTAATACTGCTTCCTGTCAAAGAACACAGACCATCACAACTAAGAAAAAAATTGGCAGTATTTTCTGAAAAAATAATTTTTCAGAAATATGTATATTCCCATAGTAGTAATTTTAACATTGTAAAAGGCAAAGGCAAGAATATTTATCTGTATTACCCTGTCTTCAATTTATCTCCCCTTTTATCAATTTTCCCCAATAAAAGGAAAGAGCTAGAAGAGAAATAGAGACAAAATCAAAGGAACCAAGAACCTTTGTGGCTTTTGAAAATAAAATAAAACTCTTTTCCAGGGTGAAAGGAAGGCCGGGGCAGGGGGAGTGAGAGAAGAAAAGCTTCAGTGAGGCAAATTTTTAAAAAACCCCAAACTAACAAAACAGAAATTGTTGCACCATTAGCTGTGTTTTAAACCTCATACAAGAAGGGCAGCCAGGCTACAAATCTGGAAGGGAATTCGGCCCATGTTATTGGTGGATGATTTCAACATTAGCCCCAAGGGGAATGCATTTAAAGATCCATATGTTTGCTTGGCACCAAACCAAGTTCTATTAAATAACACTGGAATCAGCTACACAACAAATTTACTTACTATACATTTCATATGAGAACTAATTTGTTTGATAGCAATATTGCTGATGTTTATATTGGTTTACTGTAATGAAAACAGTATTTTCCAATCTATGAACAAATGCATACCAGTAGTTTTACAATGGCTTAACCAAAGTACTGGTAGTACTTCAAGAAGGGAATTTATACAATACATACGTTTCTCAGGGCTGCTCATGCCAAATATAGTAAGGGGGTTCCACTGAAAAGATGAAACTTGCTTTTACCATCAGGAGAGCTGACCTAAGTCCCTTCATGGGCCATGGGGAGAGCTGCTGAGGCCAGAAGGACTACAGGCAATTCCAGGCTTGACAGCTTGCTGTGTCCAAAAACGCCCGCAGGAAAACCGAATACTCAGTGCTGGTGGAGTGGAGCATGACACAAAGCTCTCCCTTCTCATGGCATTACAGAAATTATGAAGGCAATCACTTAACCGCATTTCAACTGAATGTTAAACCCCTAACTGCAGATATGAAACCAAGGGCCTTTATATAAAATGTGAAATTGACATACTATCGCCTATCTGGTCAACAAAGCTGCCAAATATTTTCATAAACACAAAACACTGATGACCGAGTTGTGCTATAAAAACACTAAAACATCTTGAGGATTTCACTTAGTAATTCCATGTGGTCTGGCATTAATCAATTGGACGTCTTCAGAAAAAATGTATTTCCTTAGTGAGGAAAAAATCCTCCAAGTTCTTCCAAGAAAGTCACCTTCAGTGTTTCATGTTTATATTTTTGCTTAGAGAAGCATCATTTGAAAAAAAACAAACAGCCAAGGATGATTTAATTATGCTCTTACTGAAACCTCTGCAAATTGTCTTTTTTGTCAGCTTTAGATATACAAAATCTGCCCTAGCACTTCTAATATTAATATCCATTCTTTCTACCAGCACAGTTCTGACTTCTGGTTATGAGTCATGTTAAATTATAAAGACAAACAGAAGCAGGGGCCACATTGTTTAAAAAAAACCATATCAATATATTATTATAAATACTGGCAGCACCATCCTTCATTTGCAATACAGTTAATTTCTTAGGAAATTATTTTAAATTAGCACATGGTACTGCACATCACCTCTGTACATGCTGCAGGTGGCCATAGCACAAAAATCTGTGTGGTTCCAAGTGTAAATCTGATGTGATGTATCACAGGACGAAATGTTTCTCCACAGGTTGAATGCCCAAAAGGAGAGGGAACCTACGTCTAAACAAGCTTCCTCTCCCTTCCCAAACCAGTGTGGAAGGAAAGATGGCAGTCAGATAGGCATCCATAAGTCCTAACTGAAAAATACTCTGTTGCAAACCAAAGAAAGGGTTAATTTCATTTCTGAGCCCCGAGTTCCTCACTGGGTATTTATTTAGCCAATTTAGAATGTAATCTGTTCAGTAGAAACACTGAAAAACATTAATTTCTCTGAAAAGTGCAGAATGGAGGCTTAAGTCAAAATGCGTCTATGGTTAAATCTGATTTAAATTATTGTGTATTTGGAAAATCTTAGTGATGAAAATGCCATAGTTCTTACTCAGAAGGTCATCAGTCAGCCATTACTATTTCTGTAGTGCAAAGACAATGAAGGGAAGCTCTATTTTAAATATAGATGAAGTTTGTTGCCTGAATCATGCATCACATTAACCTGCAAATTATTCCAACTTCCACTTCATAAAAAAATAAACACAAAAGAGAGACTCTCCTCTGATATATAAGCATACATCAAGTGGGATAGAGATTAGCGATAGAAGCTATGGAAGGGGAGCATTGTTGAGCACTGAACCATTCTTACTACTCTGGAAGTATTAAATCACTGCCTTTGCAATTCTGGCATACTAGTGTGACTAAGATTCATAATTATTTTGGCTACTCCTCACAAGACCTTGGCTGCATTAAGAACTTTACCCCAAACCCTCCAAACTCAAGCAAAACAAACTCCATCTTTGAAGCCAGACTTTCTACATAGGTCCATCAGTGGGAACCATAGGCTCTAAAGCAGCAGAGGTTGTTCACATGCTTGAGTATCAGTATTTGACTGAAACGTGCCCCAGAAAGCATTTTTTCCACTAAGATCAATTATGACAGCAGGTAATGGCTTGCAGTCTCATTCATTTCTGCATATTTTTAAGGCCAAGAAGCAGCAGAAACCATATTTTTATAAATTTTCTACTGTATACGACATAACATCCTGATGGCTTCTTTAGTTCAAACTACAATCTGATGTACTTAACGTCTACCATTGTACATTCTCTGTGGTGACAAACACCTCTAACTATTCTAAGAGAGCACCAAGCAAACAATTAATTCTTCTATGCTTTTATTCGGAGTTAGACTATTAGATAATTGCTCCTTCATGTTGCATTTAATTTAAAACAGTAACTCCTTTTAAGAAGCCAGGGTAAAATATCCACCAAGCACAAAGTACTGGCCCTATGTAGTGGTGGAAAAGAACACTCTGGTCTATTTTGACAGTCTTCATTGTGTATTAAGGCACAGCTTACAAAGTCTCATTGGTTTTGTTCTCAGGAATCATGACAAAAGACAACTTCCTTGTCACTACCAGTTAATGATCCGAAAGTATGTTGAACACTCACTACACAATTGTTTTTAAGTGCTTAATAAATATAAATCAACTCTTCTTACATTTTTAAAGGATCCTACAGATTCACACACTGAATCCACAGAAGATTTTAGATGCCTCCTCACCAAAGTGTTGCCTACAGCCTTCACATGCTTAACAGGAGTGGAATTTCTGTACTTCAAACTCACAGCTTATCTTGATGGCAGCAGGTTAGCTAAGATAATGAGGCTCAACGCTGTGCCATGGGGAGTAAGAGGCCTTGCTAGATCCACACCACTGGCTCTCCTAAATTATGTTTTTATAATCTTAACTGTTCAGTAAACACAGAACTCACCCAAGGCAGAGCCAGGTGCTAAGTCCCAGAGCAGTGCACAGAGAAACATTTGAACAGACAACCTGAAATTGAAGACAGAATTGCTAGTTTCTCTTTCTTCTGAGTAATGATATCAGGTTCCCACAGTGGATGAGGATTTGGAAAGAAAACAGAAGTAGGAAACTGAATTGGTAATTGTTATTTCTTTTCTCTAGAGCACCCTTAATCAGCTGCATTACAAATGAAGGATGAGTCAAGATGGAAAACTTACGGAACAGGTTTCTAAGATCCCCCAACCATTCTTCTCAGCTGTCCTAGAACATGTGTCAACTGCAAAGGAAACTCATATCCACCTTCCTCCATCTGTGTCTTAACAAATTTTGTTCTAACATTGTCCACTAGGTTCCTGTTTCCATGTTTTGCCATCTGGATCTCATCTTTATAAATACAAGTTACTTTCACCCACTTGGCTCGCTTCATCTGTATAGACTTGTTGAATGGCTTTAAAGATGATTTACTAAAAAAGCAGTGAAAAATCTAACATGAGAAGAGATTAATTTAAGTAGAGAACTTCTTGCTTTAATATCAAAATTATGTTACCAATGACTTCTGGCTTCCCACATTGCTCAGCTAACTTGTGCCTTATTCATATTCATTCTCTGGCTTTATGTATCTGTACAAGCACATTAATTGCTCAGAAGGTACCCACATTCACAACAATGATCTAGTCACAAATTTCAAACATCTGAAATACCAATGCGTAGTGTCAGAAAAGTAGAAAGGAAAAAAAAAGTCCAAACACTAGTGCTTTGTTTCTCAAGCAGTATGGAATACACTAACTGAGCCTAAGAGTTAAAGATTTTATTAAACTAGTTTTCTCTTGCTTACTGAATTGTGTTTCATCAAACAGTACCAAGCTCCAAGACAATCATATCAATCTGAATGGATTTACTCAGGCAGCTGTTCCAGTTATATTTTTAATGGTATTAAAAGTTTGTACTTAAAAGCCAAACTCTTATCTAACTTTGAAAGGAAAGAAAAAAAAAACCTCAAAAGAGTTACAGGAAGAATATAAACCAGCATTGCCAATTAACTGCTCCTGCCTCTTCTGGAGTAGGACAGAGCCTCCCTCTTTCTACTTTATGTTCTCATTATCTTCAGTAGCTCAAGTGGTACAGATGCAGGCTTGGCACTTAAATTTTGCAATCTCTTCCTCAAAATGCTATTCAGGACTGTATCTTTAAACATGAACAGAAAGAAGACAAAGCTCATGTACAAAAGCGGGGAAAAAAAAAAGAAGGGAATGCAACTCAAGTTTGTTCCTCCTAAGACTGAAGGGCGTCTTTCTCCTTAATGTTTTTGTATGATCAGGAGTGAAATATTAGGGATGAATGAGAAAGGTTGCATTCTTTTTCATTCTCTTCATCTGAACCTAAATTCAGCTGGTAAAGACATACCAGTTCAGGGCTCTGTATGCCCTAGCATCTGCTGCAGGAACTCTGTCCCAACAATGTGCGACCATTTAATCGAAGTGAAGTATTTTTGATTCTTAAAGACTCTAAAAAACACTTTAATCAGAAATCAACAGGCAGGTCCTGGAGCTGCAGAGCCATAAGCACTGCAGAGATGTCCTTTTGGCAAATAAACCCTTACCCTATTTCCAGTATCAAATTTAAAATGAAATTTTTTAAAGTGTGGTAAAAAACGGGACAGGTCAAAAAAAGAGCCAAGTCAGTCAAAAGCTGTCTGAATTACTTCTGAAACATGCTGTCAAGCAGTTGGACTAATTTTGACTATTAAGGTTTTCATTTGACTAGAGATCTAACAGCAGGCCCACTGTCTTCAAGGACTAATATTGCCTCTGGCTGCTTCTCAATACCAACCAGCAACCCAAATTTTTCTGGGCTAAACTTCAATCTGTTTGCCCAGTATGAGCTTGGCATCATCTGGGACAAAGACCACACCATCCTCAGCAAAAGGGACAGGCAAGTCACACTGTCCTCACTACCTGCAGACTGAAGGAGAACTATTGAGTTCTGCAACATCCCAAAAGTGACCTCAAAACCTCTGAGATTTGGGACTCCATTACAGCATACACCTAATGGATTTCCAGTCTAATGTCATAATGCCATCTCCTGATTAGTTGGCATTTCACTCACAAGCCAAGAAGATGGAAGAAAATAGATGTAAACTAGGGACTTACTGTTTTCTAAGGATGTCATGACCTTTGTAATTGCTTCTCAACCTATATCAAGGGAACTAAACAAAACTCTGTATCCACTGTATTTGTAATTACTGACACTGCAAAAACAATGAGTAATTGGGTTTGGCTTGGTAATATTTTCTATTCCTTCAATGATACTCCTTCAACTGTTTTATGCCATTCTCTGACCTTGTTAAAAGTCATCTTGCCAGAAGCCTGCCACTTTTCCATCTGAATGCACTTGTCACCAAAATGAATCGACACCTTGCATTAGTGGTTCAAAGAACCTTCTGATAGGAGCTCAGGAAGAGCAGAAAATGGGGCAAAACTCAAAGTGATGTATTATCCCCAAAATGCTGCTGCTTCACTTGTCAGGGATTGCAATTAGAGTTGGGCCAAGGCTATGTTAGCTCAGCTGCCTCTGAACACACCTGTTTCAATTTAATTTGCAGTAATTAGGAAGCCTAGGGCACCAGGAAAAACTGCTGTTCACTCACTGTTTCAAATAGCTGAGTTTTCATGTGCCATTTAAAATGCTGTTTTTCAGAACAGACTGCTGACTTGCTAATGCTAGGAAAATGAAATAAAGCAAAGTATTTTTAGCAGCAGGAAGTTGTTACTTGCTACTGCCAATTACATGCCTTGTACTTGAACAGTGACTTTTTTTTCCCTTTGCTTATTCTCCAAGATAGGTAAAAGCTGGCTGAGGTCTTGGGGCATGAGGATTTGAATAAAACTTAGTCCCTGGGAGCTGGCTGATACTCCTGGAGTCATAGTCAGTACTGGCAGCAATCTGTTGTGACAGAGCAAACAACAGTGTCCCAGATCCATTCCTCAAAAATGGGAAAAGGAGAGAATTAAGCAAGAGACTTGGAGCTATCGGCTTTGGCAAAAGGCTGAATACCTTGTCATGCTAAAAAAATTACTGAAATCGGGGAGTAGAAAATGGGGCAGAGGGGGGAGAAATAAAAAAAGCATTACAATTACATAAGAACAGATATTTATACTCTGAGTTAATTCATCAAACTGACAAAGAGATGAATCATCCACCATTAAAATGATGGGATACAAGTCTTCTTTATATCACAATCATTATTTACAACTTCTAAATATTCATGGAGGAGTCAAGTATCCTCATCTTTTAATTTAAAATGTGATCTTGCAGGCCAAAAGAAAACTCTTGGCAAAAATAAGTTTCTACAGGAACACAGCCCAAAGAATGATTTCTTCAAAAACAGGATAGATCTTAGCAATCATGATGGCACTTCTTTTTTTAAAAATCTACACGATAAACCACAGAGGGCTCAATAAACTCACACAAAGCTAGATTTCTGAGTAACAAAACAATGAGAAAGGGCAATAACAAGGGCCTGTGGTACAGTTAGACACAGCTACTTAGGACTTTTTACACAAACCTGATTTAATCTGAGGTGACATACAACTCTGCTTTGAGGCAGGTTCATTCCCACATGCTGAGAATGCAACTGAAGCCAATACAGTTCCTCTAACTGAACTAATGTGAATTTAGGCATGCATTTCTACATGTAAAACCGCATTATTTTAATAATCGGCCTTTTTGTTGCTGTAATGCCATTAGAAATAACCATACTGCTGTGTTATTTTTCCATCTTAGAACACCTCCCTGCCCACCCCCCACCCAAAAAAAAAAAAAGAAAATGATCCATGAGATTCAGAGCAATACTTCCTGAGTGCTGCTTTGATTATTTTGGAATAGTTTTAATACTATCAGTCATTATTTTTTGTAGACTGACATGGATGTGTGCTTAAAAACTGGACAAGAAAAAAGAACAAGAAACCTATATAATAAAGTGAGGTTTAGTGGTCAGCACCAGCTTTTCACCACTTAGGTGAACTTTATGGAATATAAGAGAATCTACCTGAACCTGTGTTTATATAAGGAATATGGGACACCCATATATGTGTCACACATGATTTTAAAACTACGAAAATCAAAGTATGAGGCTGGATCTTCTTTTATTCATTTGCCTTTGATGCTTCAACAGGCAATTTCTTTACAATCCAGGATTTTAGTTTTTCTATTTCAGTTCTGTTCAGCTCATGATGGAGGTTTGGAAAAGTATGAAGTGATGCTGATACTCCCAGAGACTTTAACATCTTGTTGGTCTCTTCACCCCATGAGTAGAGAACTAGTTCATCAGCAGTTCCGTGGCACTGAAATAATTCTGGAAGAGCACTTTCATTTCTTTTCAAAGCCTAGATGGAAAGGAGTCACTGTCAGACATACTGCTAAAAAATTTAAAAGAATATTTACAATTACATAGTGACAACTTATATAGCATTGCACTTACTAATCTTCATTTTAGGGGTCATACTGTACTACCTCTATAGAACTAAACAAGGAAATACTGGAAAAAACTGCCCTTCAAATTCCAATACGATAACTCTTGACAAATTATAGGGTTTACTTTAAGATCTACACCCCTCTGCAAATAAGAGAAACAAAAAATTCTTGATGGCAAATGGAGCCATGAGTATTACAATGCATCACAGATTTTCAAAGAATAGTTACACAGACTCCTGTGACACAGGACTCCTTAACACCTAAGGACAACTAGTAAAGCATTCAATTTGTTAATCTCCTTCTACACTTTAATAATTGTACTGTCTGTGCAAAAAAGTGCAACAAAACATCATTTAAGGACAGCTTTAAAGCCTCACTTCCCTAATACTCTGATTATCTATTTCCAGGAAATGGTATAAGTTTAGAATATGGATGGATTGCCTCAGATGACTAAACATGCATACTGGATTTTCATCACCACATTTTCCATGGAGCTAAGAAGGTTTTCTATAACATCTATTACACACTCACCTGGTAAACAGCAGAGTCTTTATTGAGAAAACTAGATAAGGCAAAGACTCCTGCCAGATCCTGATGAAATCTATATGCCAAATGCATTGCCATTCCACCTCCCATTGAAAAGCCTCCTAGGAAGTAACAAAAGAAACAAAGACTGGATTTTTCTATAGGTCTTTGTAACTCAGTGTTCAATTTATTATCTTCAGACTTGTTTCTTTTATACATAATACAATAAAAACCCCAATCTTGAGTATCATAAAGGTTACAATGGTCTTAGAATCACAGAATTATTCAGATTGGAAAAGACTTCTAAGATCATCAAGCCCAGCCTATGACCAAACACCACCCTGTCAATTAGACCATGGCACCAAGTTCCGCATTCAGCTGTTTCTCAAATGTCATCAGGGACAGTGACTCCACCAGCTCCCTGGACAGCCCATTCCAATGTTTAACAACCTTTCTGTGAAGAAATTCCTTCTGATATCTAACCTGATCCTTGTGTGGCATAGCTTGAGGTTTAAATCAAAGCATGATGCAACTAAGACACTGGATAGCTAAAGTAGTGCTGAAAATCCCTTACTGAGAGAGAGAAAAAGAATCAGCCAAAATGCCATTGCTTCAGAAGCTATTTGTGTATGGTCCTGTCGTGGTTTAGCTTGGCCCAGGTTTTTCTAGTGGAGGGGGCCACAAAGATGGCTCCTCGGTGAAGCTTCTCGAAGCCTTCACCATGTGTCGCTCTGAGGTGATGGACATGCTGCTGGCCAAGGCTGGGCCAATTAGAGATGTTGGTCACGCCTCTGTGAAAAACATATTTAAGAAGAAATCAAAACAATGGGTGCACGCACTTTTCCTTAGCCAGAGGAGGAGGAGTAGGTGAGAGTATGTGAGGGAAAACAACATGGAGAGACCAAGGTCAGTGGAGAAGGAGGGGGAGCTCCAGGCGCCGGAGCTCTGCAGCCTCTGCAGGCCGTGGTGAGGCCCATGGTGAAGCAGGGGGTGCCCCTGCAGCCCATGGGGGCCCACGGGAAATGCTGAGATCCACTCGCCCATGCTGAAGNGCTCAGAGGTCTGTACCCCGTGGAAGATGGACCCCACGCCGTAGCAGTTTTGGGGAGACTGCTTGCCTGTGTGGGGACCAGCATCACTGCAGCAGTGTCGGGCGGGCTGCCGACAGTGAGACCCATGGCTACGCAGAGGAAAAGAACCTCTCCCCGGGCAGGGGAAGAAGATCTGGGTGATGAACTGACCTACCTCCCCCCCTTCCTTATGCGTTGTTCCCTTGTGCAGCTGCTGGGAAGGAGGGAGGGGGTGAGCGGAGAAACGGTGGCCTTGAAGGGTTTATTTTACTTCTCATTTACTCCTCTGACTCTGTTAGTAATAAATTAGATCACTTTGCAACCTAAGTTAGGCAAAACAGGACTATTCTAAGTGCGTCTTCTCTCGGGTTTCCTTATCTCAACTCATGAGCCCTGAGTGAGGGTGTGTTAATTTGGGGGTACCTGGCATTTGGCCGGGCTCAAACCATGACAGGTCCCTACCAGGTAGCTGAATATTGTGGCCATATATATTCTGACAGTAACAAAGTAAGACTTCACAACCAGGTAATTCTCACTGCTTTTTGTATTCAATTTATTTCTCCCCTAGGCTAGCAGCATTCACACATGAAAGATCTCTACCACTACTACACATAATCAATGAGCATTCACATTAAACTAGTATTGAGGAGATTTTTGATGTTACACCTTGGGATATATATTAAATAGGGAACAAATGCAACGTACTCCCCCTGAGCTCTAGCAGGATCTCTGAATTAATGGCCTTCTGTGATCCATATGTCTCTTCAACTAATTCCTTACATAAGATAATTCCTCTGGGATGATTTTTATATGACAAATGCTTATTCATTAGCAAAGAAACCCAGACTACCATATTACTTCACAAGGACAAAGTACACAGGCCATTATACTGACTGTATCCAGCTAATGACTAGAGTGAAGTTTCCTTTATTGTCTTATAATCTGATCATTTATTTCAGTTCCTTTTGACATTCTGAAGAATGCTGTCATCCCCAAACTCCAAAAGAAGCACTTCCAGTTTAAGAAGCCATTTTGCATTTACTTACAAATAAATACAGACAATACTTTGTCAACATATAAAATGAAGTCCATTTTAAGTGTTTTAGATTACAGGAAGAAAAGTTACATTGAAAAGCCATTCCTAGTTTGTAAATGATTTAATCTTAAAATTTTATACCCAGTTAGTCACAATCTGGCATGCTGTCTGCAATTACTCACCAGCAGTCTTTGACAATGCAGTCACCTTCTGTTTGGAAGAATATTAGGTAATGGTTCTTTTATGTGGCTCATACTACTACAAGGAAATGCAATACAAAGGACTAGCTCTTTGAATTTGATTTGCATGGGAATACCTGAAGTTTATCACCTGATACCAGAACAACCTCCAATAAATGCTGTATGGTAAATGCTTCAAAACCAGTTTGAATAATCATTTATCATGCAGACTATTTTTTTCAATTACAATAAGCATTTCAGTATAAGTATATGTTTGACATAACACATAAAAGACATGCTCAGTCAAGAACCTCTACAAAAATACAAATTTTGGATGAAAGAAAAATAAGAGGCAGGTACAGATATTACACCAAAAAAAGTATGAAATGACAGAATGTAAGCAAAACACAAAAGAAAAGTATATGTATACAGATGATCTCAGCATGAAGAATATAGAAACTGTACTGCATTGCCAAGCAGATCGTGACAGGAGTGTTAGGCAAAATCAAAATGACACAGCAACATTTCATCCTTAGAAGGGCAGAACACTGCAAGCTCCTCACCAATCTACTTCCAAGACACACAAAGACTGCACAGAAATTCAGAGTGTACTAGTAGGTTTTAAATAAAAAAGTATGTTCACTTTCAGTTTTCTCCTCATACCTATTTTAATGAGAACTGTGATTAATGCTTCTAAACAGTTCAACAGTGTTAGCTCTACAATGTTCATGATGCCAGTTCAGGAAAGCATCTAACTCTTTGTGTTAACTTTTCTGCTTCACAAAGGAGGTTTATGCATAGGCTATAAGGGGAGTACAAAACAGACTTAATTATGTAAAACACTTTCAGTTGCAGAGAAAATTCACTCAAGGATGCATTTATGACCTCAAATCTGCTTCAGTGATGTGCTGATTTTTAGGTAACACCCCTTAACAATAAGAAGAAAGTTGCTTGCAACTTGCTTTGCTAGTTGAGAAAGATCTGTTGAAATCACACAATTGTCACACTCCCAAATTAAAGGATTTGAATCAGAAGGAAACTCCCATGCAATACTTTACTAAAACCAAAACCTTCTTTGCTGGAATATAATCTGTAACTATGTTAAGGTAATCTCTGCCATGCGATGATGTAACACAGACTGAACAGAGACTGAATTTCTCGTATGTATTTTATTCCTGATTGAATAAAACAGAAACCCTCATCACAGTTGCTATTTTCCAGTGATAAAATACTCCTTTCAGAGCTTGTAAATGTCCTTAGGAGCCTTTTAAACAAGCCAGCTCACTTTTGCTAAAGATCTTGATTTGTGTTAACTTGCTTCATATTTGTATTTGTCTGAAATGATAATCTGATCCATGATGACACTTGAATATAATACGGGGTTCAGGAAACCAAATACTTACCTCATGTCAATCTTCAGCTTTATTAATTTCTTTGTATTTCATCTAACAATGTCTGCGTTTGCATCTCAGAAAATAACTAACTTTATTATCCAGCACAAAGGTGTCTTTATTTTGTCTCTCCTGTCCTTGTGCTGTATACATAAGAGAATGCTAAAAACTGTCTTCTCCCTCATATTTCACTTCCGTGGCTGCAATGAGCTATTCCTGAATTCAGAAAGTTCTTTAGGTTTGCCATCTTCTTTACAGAAAAAACAGCTCTCTAACACACACAGATTTGATGTTGCCAGTTGCTTCCTGAATCATACAGATCTGACTGTAAAATGCCTTAGTTGATTTGTTATGATGATTATGGAATTAGGAAACAACAAACACCACTTTCTTGCTCTTTCCAGTAAAATTTCAAAATGTGCTCAATGCTGTTTGCCACAGAAATCACGGCCATGGGGGAAAAAATAGTTATGAATCATATCTAGTGCATAAGTTTTGAAGAAAAAAGGAAGAGGATTAGTTAAACCACAGATATCCATGAGCTTAGGATTTGGACTTGGGTGTAGGGGTGTAGTTTGGGGTGTTTATTTTAAGCAATATTTCTTCACTAGTTTCTCTCTAGTAGTTCTTCTTTATCTTCCCTGATTTTTTTCAAGTTTGTCAGTACAGCTTTGGTAGCGGAGTGGCAAAAAATGAATCCTACAGCATACAGTGCCTATGCCAGCAAAGCACAAGACAAACACTCTTCTGTTGTGTAAGGCTATACCAGCACAGTTTGAAACTGTCTTGGCCTGTTCTGTTACTATCACAATATATTACATACTCTTGCCTCCTTTTCAATCCATTCTCACAGCACTTTTCATTCTCAATTTCTCCTTTTTTAGTATTTTAACTTACAGTTACTTTAATCAATTTGTTATCAGGAATTTCTCCCTAAAGCTACATTTCAGTTTACTTTCCCCTCTCCCTAGGGACTTTTTGATTTACCTTCTGTTAATGGTAACAGCAAAACCTTGTTCTACACATCATCTGCAAAGAAGCTAGCTTTATGTTTTGACCTTCCTTTCTCATCAATGAATGGAAGTATTATATACATTTAACAGTGTTCACAAATGAATATCAGCAAACAGTACAAATGCCAGTGCAACAGCAAATTCCCTACTCCACAGAACTCCCTGAACACTGTTCCTGTGTTAAGTACTCAAACACGTATTTTGTCTAAAGTGAATTTCCTCACAGCAGTGATTTTTTCCTTTTAATCTCTTCATAGAACTTCACCAAACGCTAACCTTGCACACCAGCAGAACTGCAATGAACGGTTTCCACCTTTGATAGCCTTGTTATTCTATTTGTTACTCAGTCTTTACATGGGCAACAAACTTGAGAGTCTTTACAAAAACAAAGGCAACTTCCCCTGAGTGGCTCAGCCACTTGCTCTTGTTAGGAACATGAATCAATTTGCTCCCCAACTTTTTCATGAGTCAAAACACATTTTGAAATGCATATTTAAGTGGTATGAGTTTTACCACTTTCTAGTAAAAACAAGTGTACAATTGTTTCTAACATATCAACTTGCAGTAAAATCAGAACCAGTTACAGTTTTATTTTCAACTGTTATGGCTAATAGAGGGAAACTCAACGTGTGTACTGAAGGAGTCGTAATTTTTATCACTGGAAGGAATATAAATTCCATGAAAAGTCTCAAATCAATTCTTATTCAGATGTTACTCTGCCAGTCTGTGGCTTGCTTCATTTACCCAGTGTGTTGTCTTGGTTGTTTCTAGAGAGGATGACAGCACTGCCCTGCTGCAACACTTACCTGTCGTTTTTACAGTCAGCATAACTGCACCACATGGGAAAAAGGAAGAGAACAACCTATTGTTTATGCTCACAGTATTTGAGATTCTAAACTGAATCACTGAAAGGAAAGTAGAAAATAGGCCTCTAAATTAAAGAATAGTGAAGCACAGAAACAGGTTGTTTTGCAGAGCTGTGAACCTTCTGTTAGCAGAGATCCTTTAGAAGTCAGAATAGCAATGGTAAGGATTTGCCTAAATAGAGCTGAACCTGCACTGACACACGACAGTGGATTAGCAAATGTTGTTAAGTCTCATTCTTCTATGATTCTGTTGGCACAACTGTGAAGAAAGTACAGGTTAATTTGTACCCTTGTGGCATGTCTACACAATTCTCAAGCATTCTAAAAGCCCATCCATCCATTTAATTTTACACTAAATTCAGGCATTTATTAAAGATGAATAAAGACATGTTTTCAACAGAGTTCTTACTAAGGCTGAAAAGATCAGAACATGATTCACTTTATAATTATTTTCTTACCAAAGTCATTATCATATATGTGATTACAATATTGTAATATTGAATTCTTTTTCCGTTTACTGTTATGAGTCTTATTTACTCCTAATCCTCACTTTCATTTGCTAAGCCTGCCATTCACCATACTGAGAAAGTGCCACCTTTCAGAGTCATTAGATATATTAATATTGGCGCTATCAAATGCTGGGAAACAAAGTAACAAGAAAAGGATCCTACTCTTGGTTAAAATTAGCATTGTACCTCCTACTGAGAGACTTCTGAAAGAAATAGACAGGTTTGTTTGTTAATGTCTCTTTTTACTTCCTGATGTGTAAGCTAGAGCAGTAGAGAGTCAAAAGAAAAACACATGATCAGTTCAGATACAAAAAACCTCCAAAAACCAAGAGGAGCAAACATTTCCCCCAAAGTATAAATGCAATGCAAATTGACACTAATGCACTGAAAATTAACAAAATGTTGCAGGTATTATGGGGAAGATGGACTAACACTACTGCTTTGAGCCCACCATCTCAGGCACAATTTAGATAAATCACAAAGCCACGTAATGAGAGGTACAGAAAGAAATCTCATTTGAATTGCAGGGACAAACAGCAAAATAAACCCACGAATTTACTTTGTGAGAACAAGGCACTACCTCTAAATGGAAGATGATGTTCTCCTAATAAAGACAGAAGATACAAGATAGGATGAGTGACAGCAAAAGGCTTAGAAGTAAAAACCATAAAATGCCAACACTGTAGGTGAAATAGTTTGCTCAACACTTTAACGATTTATTGTTGGATGCTTTTATCTTCACATAGTTACAGAATCCTCTCTCTGGGATGTGAAAGCCAAGATATTTCCCCCCCATCCCATTCTCACACACACTGAGAGAGATGGAAATGTTAATATTTACAGGATGCACAGAGCTTTCATGTTACTTCCACCATGGTTCAGTAGCTATGTAAGAAGTCTAGCAATAAACAAAAAGTGGTTGTGTGTCTCATGTTATTGTTACAGTACAAGGGGTCAGGAATCATGCATGTGTTTTTTGGCATTTAGTCAAATCTACAGGACTGTTATGGAAAGTTTATTTTCACTGGCTGCTTACACAAGTGACTACAGGTGGCAGAGACCAACATGCTTGGATCAGCACTTCTGTGCTGCACAAAAAGTGACCTGTAAAAGCAGAAATGCAGTGCTAAATTAAGAACAACACAAGAACAAAAAGCCTGCCTTTCACCAACCTTTAGTTGACTAAAGCGAGCCCTATCAAAATGCTCAAAAAACTAGAGGGCCATTTCTTTCAAGAGCTTCTAACGTATTCTTGAATAAGATTGCTGAAATCTTTGACAATTTTCACCTAAGTGGAGTTATTTTACAGTGCATTATCACTATGGAGGCAGTTAAAAATCCCAAAACAACAACCAACAAAAGAAAACAAAAAGCAGAACACCACCACCTGAAAAACCAACTTAGTTTTAAATAGAAAAAGAAATTATCGTCCCACATTTTAAACTGTGGCTTGTTTAGCCAATTTAGCAATGAATTCAGGCATTTATAAAGAAAAAATACATCTAGTTTTTAAGAAAGGATACTATCAAAGCTCCAAGTGTCAAAATTTGACTAAATTCATAACACTCTTTTATCTCCAAAGTCAATATAAACCTACTTACAGGATTATTTGCAAGGAGTGCTTTATCCAGGAAGACTAGTAAGAGTAACTCAACAAGAATGTCTGGCTAAGAACTAAGTACCATTATCAAATTCTGGGGATGATATAATAATTTTTTGTATGTATTGTTCTTAGTCTCCCTTCCTTCCTCCTCCAAGGTCAGGAGAAATAAAGATTAATCAGAAGTCTACTTCCTTCAAAAGACCTGTATTAAAAGGAAAGCAACTCATGAAACTGTCAGGAAATAGGAATGGGTAGATGAACCATGCCACAAAATTGATACGGATGTTTTAAGACTTCACTTACATCCAGTAAACTAAGTAATTTAATTTTTTCGAAGTAGAGCAGCTGTTAAAAGCAAGGCTGCACCGTCATTTTTCTTGATAAAGAAGAGAAGAGTGGCACTGTACAACCCAGACTCCATGCTCAGCTTTAGAGTTCTGCTCTACATGCAGCCACTCGTGATTTCGGAGCTATTGAAGCAAACAACGCAGGCTGTAATTTCTTTCAGAGAAAATGCTCTTACTGTCTGTCCCACTATCCTGAGCCTTGTGGAAAGTCTGAATGGCTCAGGAAAGGGAATCATCCTGCAGAACACCAGATGTTGGACTTCTCATTTTCCATGTCTGAGAGCCCACTGCTGCTTCCCGTCTCTTCCCACTTGCTCACCTCTGCACAGTGCTCCCTCAGATCTTGCCTTCTTATCCCACACCTTTGAGCTGTCAGCAGCTGCCCACCTTCCTGCTTGCCTAACACCTCGCTCACCCTCATCCAACAATATCTGACACTCACCCTCAGCCTGTAATTTCTAGTCCTCTATTCCATATAAAACCATAACCTTCAATCTTGTTATGCTCCTCCTAGTAATTTGTTTTCTTTCCAGTCATTAAAACTCCCACTTACTACAAAATGGTCACTCAACCCAGTTCTCCTTAACCCTTTAAGCATTTCATTCTCTCTAAGTACCTTCATACAACTGCTCTGCTCTTCGGTTTCTGTGACCTTCCTGAAAAAGGCCCTCTCTGCTCTTCACAGACTCCCATGTTCTCCAGTTGCTTCTCTCAACTATTTTGTCTCTATTTTCCATAATAAGATATGTACCAGTATTCCCATTATGGATCTCCAACACAACTCAACAGCACTGAACGCACTATGAATTCATAGCAAAATTTCACCGTGGTTTCCCCTACTATAAACTCTTATTTTTCCCTTTACCTCACAAAGGCTGCCTCCTCCAAGTCCTTGGTACCAGCAGTTACAAATCCACTGTCTGCACTCTGTCACCTTAAGCCCCATCTTCTTGTAACAAATGGATATTCCCGACTTTTTCAAAGAGAAATCTAAAAAGATCTGACAGGACATAGTTATCTGACATGCTAAGCAAGTAACCATACCTTCATTATCTCCTGTACACCAAACTCCTAAACTCAGAAAAATTTCAGGCCACGTATTTCTCCTTTTCCAGTAAACATTACAGTTTGGTGCAGAAATATTGACTTGGACTCATATTTTCTTTAGATCAAAAAATCATGGAATGGTTTGGGTTGGAAGAAACTCTGAAGATCATTTGGTTCCAACCCCTTGCCATGAGCAGGAAGTCCTTCCCCTAGAGCAGATTCCTCAGGGCCATATCCAACCTGGCCTTGAACACTTCCAGGGATAGACACCCCCAACTTCTCTGGGCTACCTGTTCCAGGGTCTCACCACCCTCAAAGTAAAGAATTTCTTTCTAATATCTAATCTAAACCTACACTCTTTCAGTCTAAAGTCATTCCACCATGTCCTATCATTACATGGCCTTGTTAAAAATCCACTCTAGCTTTCTTGTAGGCTTCCTTAGGTATTGGAAAGAGCTGTAAGATCCCCCTCAGAGCCTTTTCTTCTCCAGGCTGAATATTATAAAGCTGCAGAGTGCCTTTACAGAATTCCTAACTTCCTGTAAAAAACAATGCCAGAAGATGGGCAATTATTTGCACAAAGTCCCATCTAAGACAATAAACGTCACCTTTATGCACAGAGACCTTACAGGATCTCTAAGCTTCATTCTTCACTGCATCACTGGTTAATCACCAAAAACAGTGCAGAAAAGGCACAAAGTTCTTGTGGAAGAACACTTCATCTTGTACAGCCACAAGAGACACATTTTTCCACTACCAAATTTCTTAGGCATCCACATGATTCCCCT
Organism: Dasyornis broadbenti; assembly: GCA_013397935.1. Taxonomy (NCBI): domain Eukaryota; kingdom Metazoa; phylum Chordata; class Aves; order Passeriformes; family Dasyornithidae; genus Dasyornis; species Dasyornis broadbenti. Next base: position 2,100,168 of record VZRN01003889.1, on the reverse strand, counting down.
TCTGTACTTTGGACAAAGTACTTCAACGCTGCCTTATTTTGCTTCTTGCATAAATATTGGACTGAATCACGAGGGTGTGTGCTTGTAGTCTCTGTCAGGTGGGGAAACAGAGATCTTAAGAGTGACAAAACAAGTACAGTTATTTCTGATTTATGTGAGGAATGCAAACACACAGAGACGGGGACTTCCAAAGAATCTACAGGATGAAACACTCAGTGCACGCCAACTTCCTTACTCTGCTTATGACTTGGAAAACAACCTTCATACTTCGCAGTCTGACTATTTCTAACTTTGAAGGCTACAGAGAAAGGAAAAAAGGCCTAGCAGCACACTGGATCTGTACGGAGAGCATCTCCCACCTCACTCTACAGCAAAGCACCTGCTCTTCTCCAGCTGCTTCCAAGTCAGCAGGTATAACACAGGAAAGACAGATCAAAGAGAGTGTGTTGACAGCCATCCAAAACAATGCATTCTGCAGCCAGGGCAATGAGCCAGAAAGGGAAAGTAAGCACAGGTCTACACAGAGCAACATGAGGCTGGACCAAGAAAACAAACCAGGCTGAATGGTAGTGGCTTGACCATGCAAGATTTTGATGGTATAACTCAGCTGGACATAAATTTATAAGATCCCACATTAAGAGTTTTTTCCCCAGCCTGAAATAGTTTGTGGTCTAGAAATGGCACAGGGAGCCAAGGACTTGTGAATTCTCATTCCCTCTCTGCCATAGGCTATTTCATCACCCTCAGCTCCTGTGCCTCAATATCCCACTATCTATTTTACTGAAGTACTGTGAAAGTTACTGGAAATTGGTGGAAAGAATAAAGATAGACACATATGAACTATGACAGCTAATACTTCATATGTTATCAAGTGTTAACCTTTAGTGCTATGTAATATGCACATTTTTCCTGCATGAATTACTTTAACCCAAAATGATTAGAGCGGTAATGAAAAGTTCATGATTATTTATATGTTACATCTCCATTCTCCAAAATGCACGTCATTTTTGGAAACTATACTTTTCCATCCTTGAAAAGGGCTTAAGGGAAATAGTGAAATTATGTGCTTCTCAAAGTGAATCACTGTCCACTCTATTTTAAATAATGATTACAAATTACTTTTGACAATAAAAACAGTTTTACATTTTAAGGATACTGCTTATATTATAGTTAGCCTCACCTGATATGGGTTTAAATAAGGATTCAATATTGGTGAGGATTGGCTACTAAAAAGGATTTTCAGCAGTTTCAAGCCATGCTCATAAGCCTCCAGGATAGAGTAAATTCAAAGAAGATGATCTCTTAACCATTAAAAACCCATTAGAATAAACACATTATAAATAAGTTTCTTACCTATGACTATCCTATTCTTTGCAATGCCGTTCTTAACCTCATCGTTGATCAGGTCTGTAAGGCCCCGGCACATAGAATCAATGCTTTCAATGTGTTCAGGACAGTCATTATAGATCTTATACCTGTCAAACCACACATTGGAATAGGCTCCTTTCATAGGTGTATATGGCCTGGAGCGGTGGAAGGAAAGAAAACAAATGATTAATCAAGCATAAAATCAAAAGCCTTGAGCATATGTAATAAATAACAAAAATTCAGTATCTCTCCAGCAAAGATGAGAATAAACACCTTTGAAATCTAACTCCATTTACATCAAGTCACATTGCATTTCCTTGCATTCAAATCATGGTCCTTTAAAGAATGAAGCCAACATTTGGAAGCCGTGTAAAATGCAATTTTCAGTCAATTCAATGTTAAGGTTGGTTAGGTCAACTAAACATTTTAAATCTTAAGTCTGGTGAGAGGTTCTTAATCCTAAACAAAGCTAGGGTTGAAATCCACGCTGGAGTACAACAAACTGAAGTAACTTCTAAACAAGACAGCTTTGCAGGAGCTAACTTTAAATTCAATTGTCTAATTCTTGACAAAATTGACAAGGGGTGGCTATTATAAACCTCTAAGTATTAAAAAAGCCTGCCAATTTTTATTTTTGTCAAAAAAAATACAACTATCCTTCTCTGAATGGGGCAGGTATCTCATAAAAATAACTGAAAGAAATGCCACGTGCTTACTGGACTGGTGCACAAACAAGAGACATGACACTCCCCACCATAATCCTGTGTTGTCAGAATATTATTTTAAGTGCTTCAACAGGCTGCCCAAAACCTTAGATAATCAAGAAACCTTCAATTCCAAGAAGCCTTTTCTTTGTTTTTAAATAAAAATGATTAATAGAGCCCTGAAATCCCAAGAAAGGTGATCTAATCGCCTTTCAATGGCTCTACAATATATTACAAAACATACAGCTATGAGATCGATCATCTCAAACAGAGCCCCTTGAAACCCTTATTTGCTATGTTCAACCAGGGCAAATTATTCATTTTTACTTAAGCTTAGATCAGATTACAATCATCATCCACAAACAGACAGCTTTTGATACATTTCTGGATGGGAACACACTGAAAACGCTAAAGTTGACTTCTATGCTGTCTCTGGAAATTTTTCAATATTAAGATTAAACAAAACTACAACTAACCCAAAATGAGAAAGCCATTAATTCAGTTATTCTTAATGAAGGAACAAATTTTGCCTTTATTAACACCAGAGAGGTTTCACATATGTAAACAGCTATTCCTAAACCAGTACTGCCACTAGGATGAGTGTTCAAGATAATACTGTTTGCACTATTCAGTCATAAAAGTAAAAAGTGAGAGAACACAGGTTTTCTTCTGCCTGATGTCATGAACATGAAAAAAAATGTCCATGACTTAAAAGCTGGTAAGAAAAATATACTGAAAGAGACAACAAACAGCAACAGACAGGTACAGACACACTACAGATTCATCCTTTTCAGCAGAGCTTCAGGGTACCTAAAATGTACTGTTATTGAAAGTACCATATAATACGTGGTCAAGTGCCTTAAGTAATCTCTCATTTCCTTAATTCAAAACAAACTGTATCTTTAAGCATCAGAATTTTAAAATTTAAGCTTTTTTTTTTTCAAGGTAGCCTTTACTTGTCTATTAAAAGGATAACTCCTGAATTAAAGGAAATTCAGTGGAAATATCTTGTATACCCAGCAACCTAAAGCTACATTTAAGAACTGTTATGAAAAAGCTTTTACCCTTTTTATTGTCTTCTCTTTAGAATCCTGTCTCCAGGATTCTTCCCAAATGAACTGATTAACACCTAAGAAATAAGATTACAAATATCTAATTCACAGAAGTCAATTTCTAAGAGGAGACATTCCATTCAAACGTATCAAGGACAGAATCAGTGGAGTTTCTGGAAGTCACTTGGACAATGTGATGTACAATAGACTAAATGCCTGGGCAAACAGCATTTAATCCATAATTTTAGCTTCTCTCACATACTTTTACATCAATCCTGGTTAAAATGCTTAGCAGCCAGAGTGCTTCATTTTCTAGTAAAGTCAGAGTACCTAATATTTGTGTAAGAAAAGATGTGAAAGGTTTTAGTATTATTACAGCAGGTTGACCAAGGATTTATATGGAACAAAGATACATACATATACCACATTGCAGCAATTTATTTTTACATTACATAAATATTAAAACAGGTTTCCCCACAACTGACAAAATCATGCCATTTATAAACAGGTAAAAATGCATTATGAGATTATAATACTTGATCAGACGTTGAAACTCAAGTGCTTGTTGAAATTCAACTTCTACCTGCTGTCTTTGCAAATTCTTCATAAGACAGATGAAAGACCAATATGTTTTTGGAAAAGACAGGAAAAGACCCCCAAGCAAACAGACAAGTGGGTTTCAGCGGCCTCAAAAATCTCCTTGCAAGCATTCCTGATTTCTCAGAAATGCATTAAAAATAACCTTTACATAAAGCTGAGAAGTAAGATTCTTGTAATGGTTCACCCAACTGGCACATCTGTTTTAGCCATTCACCTTTTTCCTTAAATAATCCCTTTATTAGCTGGCACACTACAACTCAGACATTACCACGGTAAACAAATATGTTTGGCATGGAACCATCTGTACAGCTCCAAGAATACAGCACCAAATTTTTTCGTACAATTAAACCACAAAAAAAAATCCCTATGTTACAATGACATGAGAAGCTGGACTGAAATATGCACAAGCAAAAAAAAAATACAGAGTGGAGTGGAAACTCCATCCAACAAGATCAACATGGTCAGTTAAGGACAATATCAGAACAAAATATCAGCTCTAAGTTTGGATTTTTTTTTTGCTTTCTTAAGTTTAATCAAAATTCATACCCTTAGTCCATTTGTGCCTCATTTTCTTTATTCTCTTTTAAAAATGATACTAGAAATAAATCTCCGTGTCTCTAATACTGTGTGCTGTTGAAACTGGGAATGAAAATATATAGACCCCAAGCTGTGTGGACATTTTTTGTCATTGAGTTTTAAAGGGTATGTGAGCTTATGTTTTGCTTGTTCAGATAAAAGATTCAAATCCATATAAGAAAACAAGAAACCGGAACCCTCTCTCTGGGTAGATCTAGCTTCCAAACTTGTATCCATTTTTAAGAGACAATTGAAAGGAAGTTCAATTTGCACAAACTTCTTTCTTAACACTTAAAAGTTAGGAGAACAGATGGCAAAGGAAACATGGCTAATATCAAACATCATTTAAGACGCTGCAGACATTAGCAGGATTATAATCTTTAAAATGCTTCTCAACATCCCCAAATCACTCTAAATCATATTTTCTGATTACTTTATAGCTAGTATTTGTAAGGGTGTCATTGTAGGTCAATACGTCTCTTGCAGAGACATGACAGCGCAGTCTCAAGAAGATCCTATACAATACTTCAATGTCTTAAAAGGAAAATATGTCCTCTAATGTATTTGCAAGTACTTATCATCCATTCAATCTTTTTAAAATGTGTACTCAAATAGAAATAACTTTCACTGTTGATTTCACTGTGAAGTTTCAAAGCAATACACATCATTCCAGATTTTAAAAACTCAAGATACATTAGCTTTTGCTAACCTGAGTTCTGTAGTAATGAAGAAAACATGATGAAAGTAGGTAGCAGTAACACCACCTACTTCCACCTTTCTGAAGTATGAATTATATCCTCTAGGCCTTCTTAATCATGTTTAGAATTGTGCTAGCTAGTCTAAAATTATCTTAACGGAAGCAGAGAGCAACCAAATTGTACTATACAAAGTTCAAATTCAGATCTCAAACCACAGCAAATTCTATCTCCAAAATGATGTTATTAGCATAGTAATTCACATAAAACTAGAGGTGGTTTTGTTCATTATCCAATAAATCACTGTCCCTATTCAGCATTTTAAGTTAGAAGACAAGCCAGCAGTTCTAGCTGCTTTAAATAGAAGACATCACACTGATAAATGGTAAATATTCTTCCCTACCCTTTCTCCTGATGCACAATTGTATCACTGCCTTCATGCTCAGCACTGTGATCACCATGCATTAGCAGTCACATAATCCCAGACCACTGGTGCTGGCTTACAGACTTGCAGACAGAACTTCCTGAAATGTCAGACAGAACTGGAAATTCACAGTGAAGATGGGCTTCAAGATTGAAATAAAGTCAAAGAAATATCGAGAATTACTGAAGTTCTCAATATTTCTTCCTTCCCAAATCTATCTCCTCTGAGTTAGGAGGCACAGAATCTCAAATTCTAATGTTTTTTGGAAGACTGTGCACCTCTTCAAGAAAACATACAGAGGACACTACTGTAGTAATTGTACTTTGCTCTGGTGATGCTCCACTTGGACTACTACATCCAGTTCTGGGATCCTCAGAATGGGAAAGATGTGGACCTGTTGGAGCAGGTCCAGAGGACGGCTGCAAAAATTATCAGAACACCTCTCCAACAAAGATAGGCTGAGAGAGTTAAGTTTGTTTAGCCTGGAAGAGACAAGGCTCCAGGGAGACCTTATTGCAGCCTTCCAGTACTTGAAGGGGACTATAAATAAGAAGGGAAAAAACTTTTTAGTGGGACCTGTTGCAATAGTACAAGTGGGGATGATTTTCAACTTAAAATTGAGAGATTTAGACAAGATATGAGGAAGAAATTTTTTACAATAAGGGTGTTGAAACACCAGCAGAGGTTGTGCAGAGGCAGTAGATGCCCCATCCCTGGACGTGATTCCAAGCAACATGACCTAGTCGAAGATGTCCCTGCCCATTGCGGGGACAATTAGGGACAAAAACTTGATGACAGGTTAAACTAGAGGACCTTGAAACATCCCTTCCAAACCCAAAATATTGAGTGATTGTCGAAGCAAGTCTTGATTCTTACCTGCTGATGGCAGGTGTTTTGAAGGAATGTAAAATTACTCCCTAATTCCAAAATCTTTCATAGCATAATGTCACTGTTGAATTTCAGTACTATATTTCAAGAGAAAATTTAGTTCAAAACTCTGCTTTTTAATTCTCACTGTCTGCTTGAAGCAGAAAGTAAATTTTAAAAGAAATGGGGAAGAAAGCAGAGAATCCAGCTAGTCAAGAAGTATAAATCAAAACTCTAGTCCAAGGTGTATCTTATGTTAAAACTGAGGGTCACCATATCTTAACAATGAAGCTTTGTGGTATGGTAACAAAGCATATGATGTGTCCAAAATTCAAACAGCTTTAACTTAGAACTATACTTTAAAAAAAAATACAAAAAGGAAGGCAAGAGTCATGTCCATGAGGAGTAGTTTTGGCTGTTCTCCAGAAAAGGCTGTGCCTGTTCACTCAACCACATGCAAATGTTTTGATAGAATTGTTCTGGATGCACATTGTCTGAAATGAGAGCTGACTGAGCCAGTACAGAATGGTTACCTGAAGAAATACTATGCTGACAGCTTTTGTTACTTGAGACAAATCTTATTCATTCAAGACAAAGAGAGCTGCAATAGAATCTGGCATAAAACTCAGTGGGAGAAATTGAGTTTGTTTCTGTTTCTTTGTTTCTGTTGGTTTACTGCTGGTTTTGTTGTTTGGAGTTTTTTTTGGAGCGGGTGGTGCAAATTGTGGGGATTTGTATTAATCAAAGAACAGCAATAATGTTATGGTTGAAAAGACCATAAAAGAGCTTTAATATACATTGCCAGTTCCTCAGCAACCAATTAATAGTGGCTGCTTTACAAATTCACTGAAAGAAAGTGACAAGAGGCAATCTAGGGTCCAAACTACATCAGTTCTCCATTATGGGGTCTGGAAGGCACTCTGAGATTCAAAGTAGTATCTTTCACAAGCTGGTGGCAAACAACACTGAGGATGGATGAATGACACTAGCTAAGCACAGAAACCCTTGAAAAGACTGTAAAAGCAAGAGCACAGAATGGCACATAACTCTGAAACCCACAATCGCTTGCTGGAAGGGATATATAAAAACCACTGTCCCAATCCTTCTGTACTGGAAAAGGGTTGAGAGAAGAAAAACAAGAGGAAGGATGCCTAAGAACACAATGTAGTAAAAGGGATTAGAAATCCAAGATTATTTCCCTTGTGCTAAATTGGTTTCCTCAAGTATGACTACAGTTATCTCTGACAAGTGTTTAGTGTATTCCACATGCTATTGAGCATCTCATATAAGCATTAGATATATGCATATCTGTAAAACTTTCCTCACCTAATTCCACAGCAGAAATAAGAGGAAAATACAAAGTTTATCCAAGCATGCTTTGAGCATTATTATGCAGAACACGTTAAATTTCTACTTAAAGGAGTTGAAAGAACCACCCCATGATACCAACTCAAACCTTTTCCATTTCTCCCTCAAGCTCCCACCTCTTGAAAAGACCCCTTTGTGTTAAATTTATGAATGAGGTTAGGGCTTACAAAAGTCAAGGATTAATAATATTTGCTTGAGCCAAAAACAGTATGATAGGCACTGTGCACGCTCCCATCCAATCCATCTCAAGCCCGACCTGCAGTACCCCTGTTGCTTTTCCAATATGAGGCCTCTCACAGGCAGAGGCTGCCAGTGGAGCTGAGCGGTGCCAAACTGTCTGGTGGTTTTGTGATAGAGCCAAATGGGCACTATGGTGAGATGATGCTCATTTCCACCCATGAGTTGAGCAAAGAAGTGAATTTAGGTGAAAAGATGGAATACTAGGCCTTTTAATGCTGAGCAGTCCTTACCAGCCACACAAAGATAATGGAAATGAATAAATAGGGAAAAAACCCCAACTAGGCAACAAGTTCTGCACAGAGACTTACATCCCTCAAAAAGGTTTGTTGAGTGAATGTCAAAAAGATCCATAAAATAGCCAAAGTAGTATTTATAGTTCATCTTCTGACTTGCAAAAGAGAAAGACTGTCAGAATGGAATGCAGGACAACGCAAGGAATCTTTGGCCTAGATTTTTTTCAGGGAATTATAGAAGGCAAGGTATATGTATTAAAACAAGCAAAGCCGAAATGGTTTTAAATTTACCACGTTAGCTCCTGCAATGCCAATTTAAACTATCACT
>VZRN01003889.1:2050485-2091662 GCA_013397935.1 Dasyornis broadbenti | reverse complement strand
AAAAAAAAAAAAAAAAAGGTTAAATTGGGTGGTATTCAGTTCTGATTTAGAAACTCAATAGAAACCTAATGTTTTAAGTCACAGTTGTAGCAGCTGAAACAGTATTTAAAGTTGTAGCCATCCTGACCCAAATAAAAAGGAAAAAGGAAACCCTTTCCTTTAAAACTATTAGTGTAGACGTGGCTTTAGGAATTGCATCAGCTACTAGGGCTCCAATTTGAGCTTGGTTTTTTAAAAGATATATATTAGCATTACAATGGAGAGAAAATAGAATTCTCTTGTGGTTATCAAGTTTAATCTATGTGCAGAAGCACTAATCTCAAAGGAAAGCTAGATACAGTTAAAACAAGTTCTGTACTTGTTTTTAAGTATCCCAGTAGACTACAAACAAAAACCTTCAAGCAATGTGTAAAACTTTTAATTTGTAAAACAAAATTTGCATGCCTCAGGCACATGCATTTTATTTCCAAGCATATTCCAAATCAGGTATCACTACTCTCACTACTCTCACTACATCACACTGAGACTTCAAATCCACATATTTTTTCCATTCTTACGTAAGCATGTTTTTTGCCACAGGCACTTTATTTAGTATTTTTTGCAAGGTTTTCTTTTTTAATAGTAAATTTCAGTATCTACATTCCGTCATGAATCAAATAAATAAGAGATTTATTGCACTTTCCAATGAGATGGCGGATGAGTGAGACAAAATGCTGCAAACACTGCCTGTCCAGGGGACATCAGGTGATTGCTCTCTGTACAAACCCTGACTATTATAAAAACTATTAAAGAAAAGTAAATATCTTTTAAAAAAGAAGTGTGACTTTTTACGGAGACCTATAGAGAACAAGAAAAAACCAGTTTTATGAAATGTAGTTCAGTAACATTCCATTGTTTTCACCCATAATCCCTCTCTGGTGTTTGCTGAAATCAGTGCTAGTGAAGCCAAAGAACATATTTCAGAATTCTTCCCAATAATATGCTAGACTGGTTTTCCAAAATAATTTTCAAATACACTTACTCTTAAAGCAAAACATGTCTGAACCTCTGATGCAGTACATATTAAAAATATGCATGTTTCAGCACCTGGGATAAAATCTAAACAAAACATACATATAACCCAAATCCATCCTCCACCAAAAAAAATTTTAAAAAATGCAATGTTTTGTTGAAAAATGTGAATTCCACTGCTCTTCAAAACTCTGTTGAATAGAGGTGAAGAATGTACAAGTCCATCTCTATGGATCTATCAGCAGAAACACATCCATCAAAAAGGTGAAGGGGTATTCCTGACCTGCAGTTCATCCTGACAAAGCCCCCAGCTTTGCAGCTATATCATCAAATCGGCTTTTACTGGCATAACTGCTTTGACAGAGAACATTCAATGTGCATGTGCAAAGTTATTCTGGAAAAGACAGGAGTTCAGAGCATGAGGTACATCCACATTAGGAGTATTTCGCCAGAGGTGCACATTAGCCTATCCTAGGAGGGCTTTGCCAAACTTCAAGCTTTTCTTCGATTTCATCATCAGCACAAGAACCTGCAGGCAAGTGTTGCACTGACAGTGCAATGGCAGGCTAGAAACCCACAGAGGCTCTCTCAGAGTAGCCTGACTTTCAGCCAGCACATTACTCTGCCTCTGTGTGAGCAGAGAACCTGGCTTCAGAATCTTTTCAGCAGATCTGCACCCTCATAACCACCTAGCTACAGGTCTCATTAACAAGGATAATGATGCCTCCCCTGGTGCCAGAAAAATTTAGAATTCTTATCAAAATATATACATATATATATAGACATACATAAAACCATCACACAGATTCAAGTTTCTATTGTCTTTAATGTCTGCCATTCAGGTTTAGAAGTTCTAGGCCTTGCTTTTCTTTTCTGCGAAAGAAAGGAAAGCAACTGTTAAAAAGCCATTTCAAAAAAGCATTGTGTGGTTTGCTCTTGAATACTAAAACAACATGAAAAAGGTCTGTAAATGCTTCTGTTATTTTGGTTTCAACCAATGACACGTATCATCACAAACTTCACTTCAGCATTGCTGCAAACAGTGGCAAACACTGCTGTGCTTAGGAGCATCTGTTTTATTTTACTGCGTCAGCTAAAGCTGTTTATCAGCAACAGAAGGCTGCACACAAGAGTAGTTTGCCAGTCAAAGATAAACAGTGTGGGTATTTTATATTCTTTGAATATATAACTTTTCTGTTTTGCTAAAAGCCACTTCTGAATCAACTCATGCATGACTCTACCTGCTCTAGAAAAGAACAAGAGTAACCTCAACTCAAAAAAAAGAGAGTGAAATAAACTGTTTATTTGCATGTTTTAATTATAACAGTATCATTCTTCCCATCTGTTTACCAAAGTACTGAAAATCGAAGTCTTAAGATAAAAACAAATTCCTTCATTTGAGTCAGGAGATCTTGCCGGTTAATCATTCCTGCATAGTTTACCTCTGTAGTTACGCAAAGAAACTGGAAAAAATGAGAAAAGGACTGGACCTCAGACATGCAGTGGGATGGAAAAGTGAAGCACTGGCCCAGCAGATGTAGTTTGAGGTGCTCTGGCTGCATATAACATAGGGACAATAATCATTTCAGAGGGGAACAAATCCTCCTGCATTCCCCCAGTAACTGCTGTGTTGATAGGGAAGCAGTGGAGCCCATCAGCATGTGTGATGTGCCATTGATAACTCTAGCATCACTTTAGCCTATCATCAGTGAAGTAACGAGCACATTATTTACAGAAAATGGTATTCACTACTTCCTGCTAACCCAGAACACACAGCTTCAAAGGCTTCCACTCACGGGCTTGATTCTTCTGTAACACAATGAGTATATTCACACTGCAATCTCTCAGTTGCTTTTCCTGCCTAAGTAGACCATAAAAAATACATGGTCAAGGAAAAGGTTTTTTTTTTTTCATATATTAGTGAGTGCCAGACAAAATCTGCTACTATACTTGTTTATACCCTCCAAGAATTCTTTTTCTGACTTTGAAACCGCTGTACCTCAAAAGTCTGTGTCACAAGTTCCTTTTCCGTTCAGCATCATCCACACTTACGCAGAAATTCAGAAAAGAAACTCAACCCCATTACCTTTCAAGGAAACATTTTCCTAACTCAGAGCTGCAGACACCTTAAAAAATTATATTAAGAAAAATTAAACACCTCTGAAATTTAGCATTATATGTTTTATATATATTACATACATAATACATGTGATTAATTATATATTATATATTTACTATTATCTTTGGATAGCTAAGTATGGGGGTAGGTGTCCAACTTTTAGCCTCTAGGTTTGACCTCATAAACTTGCAAATTCCTATGGGAAAATTTTTTTATCTATATTGCCATCTACTACTGAACACACAGTGTCATTTAATAACAAGACTGGAGCCAAATGTTGAACTCAATTCTCTTTGAAATAGTTGGGCCAAGATTCAAATAAGAAGTAAATGTGCACTTTTAAATTCCCAGTCCTTTCTCCAGCAGCTGAGGATCTTTGACATCCTGCTTGCCAAAAAGACGGACCACCCTCAGAACTGAAATCTGGCATTAAATACAACATGGTATTTTAATGGTTAATGTATGGGAGTTGTTATAGGTAGAACTGTGATCCAGATCATGACTCTATAATGCCACTACAACGCACACTGCATTATCGTCTTCCATTTCTATGAAGGAGATAAAAACTACTATGAGGACAATACCCAAATTTCAACTACAGGCTGTGACTTCTGTGAACCATTTAGAGTCCTAACCACTTATAATCACAGTTCCTGGACAACAGTGCATTATTAAGTGTCAATTTTGTTAAAAGGCATATACATAAGAAAGAAGACAGAATTGTTATGATAGTCTGTACCAATATTTAGAACTGTATTTTATAACACTGGAACAAAGTAACAATCCTACAGTTACAATATATTAAATGGTACCTGGCAGGAGCTGTTGGGTAAATTACTTTTATATGTTGGAAAGCCATATCTTGATTCAAAATTTGTTTTATCCATGCTCTTGCTCCTTGGCCAGTATCACCTATATCACAAAGAAGAGTATAACAAGAATTATTCTGTGCATTTAGCAAGAAAATCATACAATGTCAAATATAATTCAGGTTAATTTCAAATTACAAAGTTAATATACCAAAATGCTAAGAAAGAACTTTCTAGATACAACTTCAGTCCCCTTTCCAAGGAAGATGGCCTCAACATTTCCTAGAAAAAGACTACTTAGGAGATCCCACAACGTAAGTTTAATAAATACTTCACTACATCCAATGATTGAAGTATCTCCCAAGCAGACACAAGGCCTTACCTCTTACTTACAGTTTACCCTATTGGCTGGTAAGTGATAAACAAAAATCTTGATAAACATCTTAAAAAGTGAGATAAAATAACTGTTGCTCCCCTTAGAAAAGAGAAATACTTTTACTAGAGAATTTTATGTTAACCCACTTCAGAACCTAGTTAAAAAGATCTTCACATTTAATTATGCCAACATTGCACACAGACTTTAAGGGAAAAAGACAATTTGTAAAGAGATAGGTTCAGTTAAAATATCTAGCAGACTCTTAAAGAAACCTTAATCACATAGTTCTGTTTGAAAACTAGTTGAGATCCATTCCCAATCTTTTTTTCCTAGTCTTACCAACCCAGCCTATGGCCAAAATCCCTGCAGACTGAGGTGCTATGAACAGATAAACAGGATGAATTCTTATGGAGAATATATGCTCCTTTCAAACAAATATATACACACCAGACAGTTTCTCCAGCTTGTCTTTGCATCACTGGTATCTTCAACCACAACTTCACTGCCACCCCTCTGAAGAGCAGGCACATACAAGTCCTCAGTGTCATATAATACTTCAAGCTCGAGGAAACTGGTCCGTCAAGGAATATAGCTTACACTAGGAAGTTTGTTCAATCTAAAAAATTTAGTGGGGGCTCAGCAAACTTGAATTTCACTACTGCCACTCCTGCTGCAGGACTTCAATCTTGCTTGAAGTTGAGGTTCGCACATACTATCAAGTCAAATTGCTAATATTCTCTATTATTTTAGCTCAAGTTGTTTGGTTTGACTTCAGAACTCACCCCATTCTTTTCAATAAAATGACCAAACCAAAAGAAAAAAATACCACTGTCCTAAGCCAGGCTTACTGCCACATTACATGGGCTCATCTTAACAATGTCACATGAATATACAAATTAATTGTTAAAATTATTATAATTCCCCAATGAAGAAAATCTGCCCTTGCTTTAGCACTCTTAACAAAATTCAGTGTTTTTTGTTTACACACACAAATAATGTTTCTTCAAAATTAAGACAGAAGGCAAGAAAGATTCAAATCTAGCAATTTTTTTCCTGTTAAGCACAACGAGCATAACTAGAACTAACTGTTCTCTATTTGACCTAAACACTCCATGTGACAAATAAGCAACAGGGCTGCAAAACTGACAAATCTTATTATCTGCTAAGTTAAACAGTAAATCAAAGTTACATCCTTAACTGGATGTTTCAGAACACACTCCCACAAGAACTTATGCGACTATGGTCTGAAGTCCAAAGATATCTCTGATTCTTCACAGACACTCTTGAGTGCAAGGGTTTCCTCAAGGTTGTTGTCACCTCACTTATAAACAACATCTCTTAGGGAGGCTTGAAGTAACATTTTTGTTCCTATACACTCCTTTTTTCACAGTTAGAAAGCCAAGGTCTAGGCCTTGCAAATACTCACACAGAATGAACCCTCAGGTAAGTCAACCAACTATCTGAATGACTACAGAATTGGGACTTAGGTCTTTACAAACTCCTTAATGCTGTAGGATAAATCATTATTCTATTGTTTATTCCCACCTATTAAACTTTGCAAAGACCTGCAGAACTATGTTATTGAAGACAATTTGTCTGTGAAAAGGTCACAAAAACTCAGTGAGAGAAAATTTAACTAGGACTTTCCGTGCATCAAGAACTGTCATGGTTCAAATGCTACTCAAACATGTGAGCATTTGTATGCTCAGATAATGTATTTTAATTTCCTAAGAAGAAAACTTGGAAGAGAAGGAGAAAGAGGAGACTGTGACATCAAACAAAAAGTCAACAAACCTCCTAGAAGGTTAGTCTTTCAGGCTCTTCTGAAATTTTTGCATTGTATGTTCTTCTGAACACTACAATAAGAAGCAAATTATGGGTGATTCTGCTTTGAGTCAGTTTACAAACTGAAAAAGATTGATGGCAGCAATATTATCTTTTTTCCCCCCTCCTCAAGCAAAACATGAATTACTTTCCTTCCAAATACAGCTTGAACATCCAAATTTTCTTTCTGTTCAAAGTTTAAATTTAACATGTAACATGTAGATTGGATATTAGGAAAAATTTATTCACCAAAAGGGCTTTCAAGCACTGGAACAGGCTGCCCAGGAAAGTCACTGAGTCACCATCCCTGGAGGTATTTAAAAGATGTGTAGATGTGGCACTTAAGGACATGGTTTAATGGTGGACTTGGCAGCATTAAGGGTTGGACTCGATGTTCTAAAAGATCTTTTCCAGCCTATGATTCTGTGCTTATTACAACATGCAAAGTTGTAATCCTCAGCCTAAAAAGCTATGACATACTTGCTATGTCCATTTGCCTTCCCTGCCAAGCTATCAAATGGAACCTCTACTTAAATCTGATGTACAGCACTAGGAGTTTTCTAATATTTTTCTATACCATTTTGCATTTACATTCTGCACTTGTTAGTGTTTGTCTAGAGCAAGCATTATGAACAAAATGGATTCATGCCATTTGACTGCCACTTTCCATCACAAATGCTGTACAAAGATTTACAACTCAGGTTTACAGCCAGCCCACAGTAACAGCACTGTGGCTACTTCTGTTTTAAATTCTATTCTGTGGAACTGCTAGAAACCAAATAAAACCACCCCATTACAAACATTATGAAAAAAATCACATAAAAAAAATGAAAAATTGTAGAGTACTTTAACCACATGTGGAATCAACCTCTAACCATAATCTTCCCTTACTCCTCCAATATTATAGAAAATTATTTCCTCAAGCATTAAAGCATTAGCATTAATAAGAGAGCTGAAAACATAAACTCTTTCACTTTCATTCTTTAACTCACAGAATTTTTTAAAAGCAAAATTACACTAGATTATAAAAATGAAACTAATTTAGCAAGGACACGCATTTTTGTTAAACTAAACAGAAGCATCAGCTAAAAGCAAAAGTAAGCAAAAGATAGGATAAGTGTCAAGCATGTTGCCATATGCACATGGGCAGCTCAATAGTATTGATATCCAAGGCCTTGATCTAATACAGACCTAGAATTAGGAGGTTTTTTACTTTTTTTTTTCAAAGTCATGTGGACTTTGTTGTTCTTACTTAGCTCATTAGAAATAAGGGAAAACCCCAACAAAACATGTGCTCCCTTCCCGCCCTCAGCCCAGTCACTGATGTAGGTAACACCCCTCTGCAGAGGGTGGCCATGAAGCCACGGACAGGGCCCTTCTGAACTGTCGGAAATGAATAAACCAACACTGGCTTTTAAAAGGTGACAACACTCTCATGCCGATCCTAAAACAGCAAGAACCACTTCGTGAAAATCATCCTTTGCGTGTGGCTACCCTCCGAGTGGGGCAATTAACCTGAGTGTGAGGTCGGGTATCAGGAAAAGGTTCTTCACCCAGAGGGTGGTTGGGCACTGGCACAGGCTCCCCAGGGCAATGGCCACAGCACCAGCCTGACAGAGCCCAAGAAGCGCTTGGACAACGCTCTCAGACACACGGTGTGGCTCTTGGGATGTCCTGTGCAGGGCCAGGAGTCGGACTGTGACGATCCTGATGGGCCCTTCGAGCTCCAGCATGTTCTGTGATCTGCTGGAACGCGTGTGTTCTTGTGGAAGTCGGGCTGGTGTGAGCCGGCGTCGACCCTATGGGACCCTCTCCAGGCACCCGCACCCGCCGCCTCTTCCTTCCGGGCCAGAGGAGGGCAGAGTCGGGGGACAGGGTCACCTCACAGCCTTTCCCCAGGCCTGGCAGCTGCCGCGGACACCCCATCCCGCCGCCCCCTCCCGCCGCACCGGAGGGGCCTACCCTGCCCGCTCCCCGGAGCGCCCCTTCCCCACGGGCGGAGGTTCGCCCGCGCCCTTCCCCCGCCGCGGGGCAGCGGAGATAGAAGGGAGAGAAAGCAGGCACCTGAGCCGTGCAGGAAGATGAGGGAGGCGGTGTGCCTGCCCGCGGGAGACACCACGCTCCGCTGCAGCGCCGCGGGCGCCGCCATTCCCAGCGCTCTCCTCCTCCTTCGCGCCGGCTCTGCCGGTTCCGGGCCTGCCGGCGCCCTGTCTCCGCCCCCCGCGCTTCTCCTGGGGCGGCCGCAGCTCTCTTGGCATCGAGCTAGGAAAGTTCTCGATGTTAACGCTGTCCTCGGTTAGCAGAGCTTGTTTACAGGGAGCGCGGACTCGGTGCAAACGCCGTGTTTAGGAGTGCGCTGTGACAGGGAGCTGCTCTTGGGTGTCGGCACGCGTGTGGGCGAAGGTGTCGGCCTGCGGTTCACCGGGAGCAGTCCTTCAAGGGCAAGGCCTGGCTGCGGGAAAGCCCAGGGCAGGCGAGTGGCACTGTTGGTTTCTTTGAGCTACCTCAGAAAGTGAAGGGCCTGCAAGGAACACCGTCAAAAAGGTCCCGTAGACATTTGAGAGCTTGTCTGACATTAATCTGCCTCTAAGCACAGCTATTCTGATGCTCTTGCTAGTTTCTACTGCACTGCCATAAGGGGATAAGGAGTAGGAGCTTACTTTTGCACTTTTAGGTAACCTATATGCGTTCAAGGTCATAATTTGTTTTTTCCATAGTGCTGTGCAGATTAGCCACCTGCTTTAGCGCTTTGAGGTCTGCGACAGTGGGACAAGGATGGCCAGCCATAAACTCCGGTGCTGCCATTTCGCTGGCCAGGTGCAGCGCGGCCCGGGGTGAGCGGCGAGTGAACGGATTAGTTTTGCAGTTCATCACAAAGCCTTTTGGCAAGCCATAGGGGCGCACCTGTTAGTTCTTAAAAATGTAATGAAACCTTAGCCTCTTGAGGTAGCACGTTATTACCTTCAGAATGGCCTGTGGGTTAAGCAGATGAAACATCAGTGTGTGTATACTATGAGGGGCATGCTGTGCTTGTATTTCTGTTCAAATTACTGTCCTGACTGCTCTATTGCTATTTGTTTAAGCCATAAAGTCTTACGGTACTGGTTAAATGTAGACTAACAAACAGCATGTTATTATGGCCCTTTAGAATGTATGCAGCTGTATTTTTAATATATCTGAAAGCGTTCTTCAGTGAGTCCAAGAAGTAAAGAGAAGGAAAAAGATCAGGTAGTTGCAGAAATGAATAAATTGCATGGTGGGAAGGGATGAAAGGTATATCTAAAATTTTCTATAGTGTCAGTTGCCCAGTTGAAGAATACAAAATCTCAGCAAAGTAGTGCCAAAATAAACAAGACAGAATTGATGGTGTTTAGTAGCTAGGACACACCTTCCTTTTCCTTTGACTTTAAGTATGCAAAAATAATTGTGGTACTTGAGCCATTAAGCCTCTTTTATTTTATTAGATTAGAAGGAATGTTTGTTTTTTTTTTTTTTTTTAAGGACATAGTCACTCATTTAATTATGCTAGTTTGCAATATTTTATTTTTTCTTAACATCTTTCATGAGTATTATCATTTTTTTGAGGATTATTAAATGTGAAGAGTTACTAAACAAAGGTACATCAGTCAGGTGTGGCTTTTGACAAACTCTTCTGCACAGTTATGGCAACAAACCATGAACAAGTTTTTTTAAAGCTTATGAATTGTCATTCGCTGCCTCTGAGTTACAACCTTGGAGGTACAAGATTTCTTTGTGCCAACAAATAAAGTTTGATGCCAGGAACAAAACAAAGAATAAAATATCACACCATGCAAAAATAGTACTCAAGGTTTGGAGGATTTTGTGTGGGTTTTTTTGGATTTTTTTTTTTTAAAGAGAAACAGTCAAGGCATAAGATTTATTCTTTTTTTTTCTCTCAGGAAACAAAGAAAGGGCTAACTTTATCTTCCCCTGAATAGCGAGGACTACAGAGCTGGCTTCAGGGGAAAGACTAATATTCAAAAAAAAGTAAGGCCCAAAATAGACAGCTGCATAGAAACTTGTGAGAGAATAGGAGCTCTGAACAAACATAAATGGAAAAGCGCTGTGTTACAGTTTAAATGACAACAAATTTATTGTAGTAACTTTTATTTATACCTGAGGAAAAGGTTTTCGTAGGCTGTTTTTGAAGTGTATTAATTATATTGAATATTAATTATATTAAATTAATTTAATGATTAATGAAATTTAATAAAATTTTTAAAAACACCCCAACTCCACAGCAAAAAACCCTTCGTACTGTAATGAGTCTGAATGAAATTCTCAGACTTGGCCAGTAGATGATTCTATTGTTTCTGTAAGTTTGCTGTTGTTAGAGGAATAGGATGCCCCTTCCCTGCTACTTTTGCCTTTTACCTTAAGGAGGGGAAGGAGGAAACATATCTGGAGTAAGAACTAGAAACGCTTATAACTGTATTCCTGGGCCAAATCTGTAAAGCCTGTGAATCAGAGAGATGTAACCCAAGAAAATCATGGCTCCTCCTAAAACCAGCCTTACTAACTGAAAGGACTCTTTTGAATGAATTAATACTATGTTAATAACTGTAGAAAATTATAGGCAATGTGAAAATACCTTGCAAATTTTGTTAAACTAACACATGCCTAAGTTCTAATGCTTTTGGTGTTTTACAAGTCTTTCACTGCTGACATGTAACATCTCCAAAAGGAATTTATTGCATTTCACAGCGTTAATAAAATGTGATCCCACACCCTTAAAAACATATTCTGTTGCAATTGCTTCTATTTTTTTTTTTTTCTTTTCTGGGCTTAATGAAATAAATGGATTACATTATGACTTAAATGTGAAATAAATATTGAAATGTAAATATGTGACCATATTTAAATTTTCCAAAGAACGTCAATGCTAAGTGTGAGCTTTATTTTGTTCCTTAGGATAGGCACTTCCTCGAAGTACTTGCTGATTGGGTTCTGTTCTCTCACACTGACTCTACTCTGATAAAACCAGAAGACTTTAATTTACTTTCAACCATTTTGATACTTTTTCTCATTTAAAATGGCTTTGCACTTTAAAATTGATTTTAGCTGAAAGCAATATGTTGCAGAGTAATTTTTATGTTCAGCATATGTACATATATAACATCCAGAAACACTGGTACAGCTGTATATGCAGAGCTAAGGCTCCTGCACCTGATACTGAAAAATGCTTTTCAGGTATTGTAGAGTTACTCTTGGTTTTTTTAGTAGGTGAGTTAATCCACAGATGCTTAATTGGTGATTACAAAGAATTGTTTTTGTTTTCTAATTGATTATATTATTATATGATCATTATTATTATATTACTATGTAATTATTACATATCTAGGTCATTTTGACAGAAGCAGATATTTTGGTGTGGAAATAAAAATATCAAGTATTTGAAACTTTCCACACCCCCCACTTCATGTCTTTCCCAGTATCATTAGGGACAGTGACATTATCATCATCATCATATCAGAAGATGGCATAACTGAGTGAAGCTATCCTATACTTGTTTTCTTCATTATTGGGTGTTAAAATTAAATGCTGAATTTGACTCTTTTGTACATTTAATCCCTCTCCTACCTTTCTTCCAGCTCTCAAGAGTCTGTCCCCTGTTTTGTAGACCTTCATGCCAGTTACTATGATCTGTACTCTTATTACTGTCCTCTAATTTGCAGGTGGTGCCATGCATTGGAAATCAATGGTAGCGCTTTGACATCAAATTTATATGGCGTGGGGGTTTTTTACGCTTCCTTTTTCAGTGTACATCTTGGCATAGTTTATTATGAAAAGTTCTTGTCAAGAGCTCCCTGCACAACTGCCACAGTAGAGGTAGGAAGTGCCACAGAAATTACTATTCAGGCACACAAGCTAGTGGTCCATTTCTCATACAAAACTAGTCATACTCTCACCAAGCCAAACAAAAAAATGTATTTCCATTCATTCTTTTTAGTTGAACAGTTGAGTCTTTAGCAAATTATCAGCTTTCAAAATATGTAGATTTTGAAAATTTGTTTTCTGTCCAGTCAGAAGTATGTTTTGGTGCTGCATTCTTCTGTTCCTTAGTATAAAAAAAGAGTCTTCTGGCTAGGCTACATCAATAATATTGTGGATCATAGGTATGATTTAGTGTGGGGTTGGGTAAGGGAAATCAGTCCACAAGAGAAAAGCAAGTATGAATGTTGTCTGGCACCATGGGATCTTGACCCAATGTTTCTAGTTACCAGAACACGGCAAACAAGTAATAAATAAACAGATCGTGTTCTTTTTGGCCCAAGAGACAACCAGTATTTAGGGTCTTGTGATATAATTTTGCTATCAGGAGCCAGATATTTACTGCATGCCATCCACTTTGTTTAAAAACAAACAAGAGTTCTGTCCAGGGACAACAGGAGGCAATTTCCTTCAGGAATCTGAGCCTGCACCTAGCCAACAAGCTGCCAAAACAAATCCAGGCTTGGCTAAGTTTCTGGTGCTTGTGTGTTTCTTCTGCTTGTTCTTTGCAGCAGGTTTGCTGTTTCTAAGTAATTTGGATGTCCACTTCAAGCACCTTCCAGGCAAGCTCCTTGGCCCATCTTAATCTGCTCATAGTCTGCTGGAGCCTGGAGGGATGTTCCTCGACCAGAACTCCCCAAAGAATTTCACAGACATGCTCAGGGCTTACCAAAATCATATTGGGAGTATTCTCAGAAAACAGTGAAGCTGCTTTCTATTAATGTGTGGACTAGTATTGTGTGTGTGTTGGTGTGACTGGTATTACGTGGGTTTGACAGTTGCTAGCAGAGCTACTTTATGTATCAGACGATGTTTCAAACATCCTCTTCCTGGGTAGTGTACCCACCTGAGCATGGGAGATCTGCCGAAGATTAAAGTGCTGTGGAAGGGTTTGGCTCCATCTGGAATGAAACACCTTTCTTCAGTTTAATGTATTTATCTGGCAGGTTTGTTGCACCTCATAATTTTGTTGTGTTTTGGTATTTCTCGTGAGGATCAGTGTTCTTGCATATATGTAACTGAATTCGATCTCAGGTTCTTGTTGCATTAAAAGGACAGAAGTACTATAAATGGAGAAAAAAATCTGTGAAAATATGAACCTTAAAATCCAGACATCCATGAAAAACCTCCCAAGATTGCTATTTTAAAAGTCTTATAATTTTGATTCAATTTTTAGAGTTCTGATTGATGAAATAGAAATTCTGGAAATTAATAGGAGCACTCTAGTGAGGTGACTGCACTGGAGTTCATAAATGAGTGTGCCCAGAGCTGTGCTGCCCCATTCTGCTTTCATGTGTACATGAATCGAACATATTAAACATGCCACACTCTCAAATAACATAGCTATGCTAGTAAGCTTTCTCGTTTTGTCCACAGAAATGCAATCTATCCAGCTAAAGCATCTTGTGCCAATGTGGAGTACTTTTGCCAGTATAAATTGGAAGTCTGAAAGAGAGCTTTGCTCGTATAAATATATTGGCAAGATTTAATACAGTCTCAACAAAATCTGCATTTGCTTTCTTAGTGCTAAAATCTGGTTTTGGTTACATTACTGTCAGTCTAGAGTAACCCTCTGGTTGATCCAAAGGTAGGCTGAATGCAACAAAAGAGTCTTTTGCACTCACAGCATTGTAATGCCACTGGAACATGGAAATGGCAGAAGATGCTTTTTTAATGTGCATGTAGAAAGTATCCATGTTCACACTGGTTTTGGTTAATTTACCTCTTCTGAGCCCAAGCAGGTGAAATGTAGAAATTTACATGAACACTTGAAACATGTAATACAGAACTCCCTCACAGACCTGTTTGTTGCTTTCTTCCTGCTTTCATACCAGTGGGACTTTGTATGGCTTCCACATTTTGGCTGTTATTTGTCAAGATTGGGGCGTAGGTGCAAGCAATTTTTGGTGCCAATTTACATGATGCCATAAAGCAGTGTTTTCCTTTTTTTCAGCACTTATTAGCTCAGCTCCTCAGCTGTGCAGCACCACACCCTGGGGTGAAACTTATAGAGGGATAATTCTGACAGGTTTATACTGGCCTAAATTTATAGCATTTCATTTGGGAAAATTTATGTTTTGTTCACATTTCCATTCCATGAATGGAAATATATTTTTTTGTTTGGCTTGGTGAGAGTATGACTAGTTTTGTATGAGAAATGGACCACTAGCTTGTGTGCCTGAATAGTAATTTCTGTGGCACTTCCTACCTCTACTGTGGCAGTTGTGCAGGGAGCTCTTGACAAGAACTTTTCATAATAAACTATGCCAAGATGTACACTGAAAAAGGAAGCGTAAAAAACCCCCACGCCATATAAATTTGATGTCAAAGCGCTACCATTGATTTCCAATGCATGGCACCACCTGCAAATTAGAGGACAGTAATAAGAGTACAGATCATAGTAACTGGCATGAAGGTCTACAAAACAGGGGACAGACTCTTGAGAGCTGGAAGAAAGGTAGGAGAGGGATTAAATGTACAAAAGAGTCAAATTCAGCATTTAATTTTAACAGCCTATAATGAAGAAAACAAGTATAGTAAAGTGTTGTGACTATTTGACGAGCTCAACCACCGAGACCTTTGGAAGGCTGGAAATCAGAGGGTGTCCTAAAGATATAGTTCCACTTTCAGAGAGTGCGTTAATGGAAACCCCATTTCTTTAAGCTGAATGCACTGTGTTTTAAATTACTGTAGTGTCACTGCACCAAGTTCTTCCAAAACACTGTGCAGCTTGTTTATACATAAATATGTATATAATAATAAGGTAGAATGAAAAGTGCAATATTGTACTCTAAGTTTTTAAAGTAATGTTTATGGTTCCTTAGAGTAAAACACTCTGGTGTGTCTTTTTCCATCATAGACATGAGGTGGCAGAAGGACATGCATTATGTGTCAATATATTTTTTCTATGTATGATTTTATGCTTGAATATAAAAGCAGTGTGCAGGATGACTATCATATATACATTTGTTATGTTTTATTTATTTTTGTAAAATGAAATATGTCCCGAAAGAATGGTTCTGTAACCTCTGATTTCATGTTCTGGATGTACAGTTGTTTCTGTGTGCTGAGGATAAAATGCATGGCTAAGCATAAAATCCTTGCTGTTTTGTTTAGTTGGACTTTTAAGGACCCACATATCTTTTTCTGAGTCTGTAACATTGTCCCTTTTCTGTAGACATCAGAGGCAGTTGGTTTCTGTGGTCTGTAAAAGATGCTGGTTTCAGCTATGGCCTTGAGCTCAGCTATATCTGTCTGAAATCTGGACATCTCAGGTGAGATTAAACACATCCTAAGTTCTGCATTGGTTTTGTATTGTTGGATTCCAAGTCATGGGCATAGCATTATTAGCAGGCCACTGAAAATTACATCACTGAGAGGTCTAATTGGGTCGCTGTTTGGATCTGTAAACTCTCATAGCTGGAGCGTGGTAGCTGAGTGGGCACAAAATAGTTAAGACGTGGTTCTGTCATATCTGAAATATACCTACATTTTTCAAATCAGCACCATCAAGCTAGAAATATCAAGGATTTGGTTTTTTTCCTGCAGTAGAGGAACTATGGAATTGGAGTATGAAAAATATGAACAGGTCACTGTAGAAAGGTTATCCACTGAGTGTTGGACCTGCTCTAAGCACATCTAGCTGTAGGGCAGATTTTCCATTATTTATCTGAATGAATTCTCACACTTGAAATCTGCAAAATCAGCCATCACTGGATAACTGGATGACTCCATTCTGAGTCAATTAACACAGAGAGAATTATGTAGAAAATGAAATAATTAGATTTTCAAACAATGGGAAACATTGTAGGTTGTTTGTGTAACATAATCAGTGTTTTCAGAACCAATTGCAAAGAGACCTAGGCATGCGGTATGTGAACAAATCTGGCATGAAGTGTTATATGTTATATGGGTACAGATGGCTCACTGTTGTCTTGAAATGTGGAGTGTATTAGATACCTGTGAAGTACAGTAAAATTTGATATATTCATGACATTGGTTTATAAGAACTGACTCAGAAATAATGAAATGTTCTCATTAAGAAGTTCCTTGTTTGGATTTGTGTTTTCCGTTCTGCAGAATTTAGCCAATATTTTGAAATTAATTGTGTTTCTTTCAGATTCAAAGGGAATTACTCAGTTGAATAAATCCTGCTGGAAGTAGATCCTGTCCAAATGAAAGTCAGTATTACGTGAGAACAATTACTTTTCATTGTCCTTTGCCTAAACCATGGGATGTTGGAAGTTCTGAGGGTTTGAATATGGTAATTATTCTC
The DNA here is from genome assembly GCA_013397935.1 of Dasyornis broadbenti. NCBI lineage: Eukaryota > Metazoa > Chordata > Aves > Passeriformes > Dasyornithidae > Dasyornis > Dasyornis broadbenti. The sequence goes on along the minus strand of VZRN01003889.1, from coordinate 2,075,235 downwards.
CCCTTTGCACTGTGGTAGATGCTGTTTTTCTATACAAATTGGCTCAGGAATCTGCATGTTTTTGTGATGTGCTAGTTGCCATCTGCTTTGGAGATATTCCCATGCATTTTTGCTGATGCAACAGCTATAGTGTTTTCAAATGCTGATACTATGAAAATAAAATGTGACTGGGCTTGGACAGGTGCCTTAAACAGACCACACATCATATTTACTTTGCTGCCGGTCAGAGCAGGCAAACTCTTGAGTAAAATGTTAAAGCCCTTTGAACTTTCCAGATATATAGTGAATAATTTGTGATTCATATTCAAAGAGATTCTGACAGTCCTGAAGAAAGTCCTTCTTGACCAAATCCACCATTAGGATCCAAAGTTTCAAAGCTTACTTTTTGATTTGATTTGATTTGATTTGATTAGATTTGATTTGATTTGATTTGATTTGATTCTTCAGTTTCATAACTCTTTTAATAAAACAACTCAGCTCAGATGCGTTATTTTTCGTGGTAGAGGAAAAAAACCTGTGAAAGAGTAAGAAGGAAGAGTATAAATTGATTAATATTATTTACTCTAAGTCAAATGCAGAGCAAGCAGCTCTGTTTATACAATGGCTGGATTTGGTGTATATGGTGCATCAAGGATTCTGTATATATGTATATATATAAACAATGTTTAATGTGGACACAGATGCTTAGATATGGTGTGGACACGGAAGCTTAGATATCTTTATGTCACAAACATAGTTGAAAATCCCTGAGTTTAAATCCAGTAAGAACATTTTATAACTGCTGGTTCTAGAAAAGTAACAAATTCAGGGTTCAAACCACTAATACAAACCACATACACAATAATACACACTTGTGCACGTGTTAACCTATTTCATGCCTTGGTTTTACCTTAATAGTAAACAGAAGCAAAAACTTCGACTTGAAGTCTTAACTTTTTAAGCATTAATTACTGGAGGTGTCTGATGGAAAAGTGGTGTGGAAATACAGGGTAGGAAACGGGTGGTTAAAATAGCTTGAAATGTAAGAGATCACAGTGAAACAGTGTGTTATCATGGCAGATCTGAAAAATTATCTAATATTGAATACAAAAAATATATTTCAGAACAGGAATGTTTCTTGTGGTAACTGATATTGCAGTTACCAGAAACAGAATGGCACATAGGGAGAGAAGAAATGATTGAATGAAAACTAACATAGCAGACAGACAGGATCTTGTTCTCGGAAAGGTTAAATGCAATTAAAAGTAATTCACTTAAATTATGGTACTGGGAGATTGCCATAAATGAGAAGAGGATTTGTGAATGGTCACTCTAGCAAAAATACGAGACTCGGACTTTAATTTTCAGGTGACCTTAAAAAAAAAAAAGTGTGCTTCTTATCACATAAATGTTCAACAATCATTCTTAAAAGGAAAAAAGTGCACTGTAGAAAAGGGATTGTCTATGAAGATTTTCATAAGGAGCAAGTGAATCTTTAAGGATTCTCAGAACTGTAGCCACATTTTGAAGTTAATATTGGCTGGTGTTGTGCCAGACAGGAAGAGAAGACTTAGGTGTGGTTGTTTTTTTTCCTGAAAAAGAGATAGTGTTGACAATTATTAATAGGAAAAATTAAGTCTCAAGAGAGGATGGCCTAATGGCAGAGCTATTAGCTACATCCAAAAAGATGGTTTCACATACTTGCTGAAGCGTTCAGATTACATGAGAACACAGTGTGCTTTCCCAGATGGGTGAAAGAGAAACATAATCATCTCTGCCTTTTAAAATGATGACAGAAATAGCTGAGAAAATTACACCTCAATTATCTTGATCGATCTCGTAATAAACTCTACACACAATCTATCTGTCTTTTCTAGGAAAAAGGTCAGGAAGAAAAAATAAGCTTTTTTTTTTTTTAAGAGGACCAAGATGAACTTGGGGTGAAGTTTTTTCACGAGTGTATCTATTTATTAGAGGTACTGTGGAAGCAGAAGTGACTGCTATAATATTTTAAGCTAAGGAAAAGTTCAGTACATGATCAAGTAAGAGATTTTTGTAATCATCTTGTTTTATAATGAATAAAATCAGTATTTTATGTTGAAGAGTCTCATCCAAAATATTGCAGTAACATCTTGCATGAGCAAATACTAATTTAAATTGCTCAAACAGTTGTTTGAATGTGTAAGGATTTCAATTTAGTTTTAGTTACTAATCATTGCATGGCTTTTCTATTACATGTTTTCCTATTCACATACAAAGAATGAAAAAGTCATGAGGCCCAAGATGGTGCGAGCATTTATTATCTATACACATTAGTACAATTGTGTAGGCAAAACTGGTGCAACTCAGATTCTTGTGTATTTTGTACACTTATTATGTACACATAATAGACTGACTGTAAGTGCAAATTTTTCTTGTTCTTTCACTTAAAGAAACACTGTAGGTTTTGAACTCTTTGTAATTTTATCATAGGTAGTTGATGGTAATTACTTCGAGTAGAGAAGTGGTCTAGAGGCTTACGGTACAAAGAAGATGCTCTTTTCATCAAACAGGGGAATTGAAAAAATACTTCAGAAAAGTAAATAAGAAATTTTAAGTACTGAAAGGATTCTACAAATCGGGTAAAAGCTGCAGAATGACAATGAAATGTCCTGTTATATCTGATTTAAATCGATACTATAGGCAGTGAGCTTGAGAAGATGAGATTTCTTAGCAATGAAAAGTGGAAAAAAATACCTTTCTCACATCATCCCTTTTGCTTACTTTTGTTCCATGAGATTGTGTGTGAATTTTACTGACTGAATATAGAAATTGAAGATTTAAATGTAATCTTTTTTTCCAATAGAATGGACTATGAGACATTTCCACAGAAAAGTACTGGAAACACTTGTCTCTCTCACCCTGATTCAGTTAGCTGGGAATGCTGAAATTAGATTGTATTGTCCTCAAATGGGTAACTGAGGGATAAATAGTATGGATCTCAGAGTACATGCAATCATTGTGTGTTATTCTTTTTAATTGGAACAACAAAGTCCTGTTGGATAGATTTTGCAGTGAAATTCTCTTCTGCTCCTCTCTGTCCTGGTCACTGCCTTTCTGTGTGAGTATTCGAAATACTAAATGGGACTGTTTGGCAAAGGGTTCTTGCTGATTCTTACATTGTATGACCCTTTGTGATTCTGAATTGGTTTAGAAAAGGTCCAAAAATCTGGGCCATTATTACAGTTTGAATCAGCTGAAGTGTTTAATATTAGAGCCTTTGTGATAACGATGTAGGAGAATTACTGTTTTAGACACCCTGATTTCCAAGTTTTGCCAGCACCTTTCAGCCTTCTGATACATGAAGAAGGACGTGTACATTTACTAAAGCTTTCAATTTTACTATGTTTTATGAAGGGAAAAGTAAGAAAACTGAGTGATACTCAAATTCTTTGCTGCCTTCTCTTATTAAAAAAATGGGGAAGGAAGGAGGAAAGAAACATAATGGACTGTGAGTCAAAATTGTAGATTTTGATCTACTTTATGCGGCATACAAGTATAACAGTTTGATAACGGTTTTGTTTCATAGTGGCATAGAAAACACCTATCAATGTTTTTAATACTAAAGCAAAGCCTTTGGTTGATGAAGTCCCGCCCTAATATTTTAGCAGAACAGGAAACCTGCATTTGCATGTCACCATGTATCAGAACATTTGATAACACTACAATGGGATCTGTTTTACCAAGCTGGTTCTGATCCATGAAATCTCTGACTGCAAATTATTCCCCCCTTTTAAAATTCCTAGTGATTATTTTTTCTCAGTACTGGTGTTGTTATATTTGTTTCCTAAGGGTACCCAGGTGTTTTCTCTGGAATAATGCAATTTTGAGAGATTTCTTTTCTGCATGCCAAATTCACTGAATTAATTACTGTGGGTGAATGCGGCCCAGCACTGTCCAGTGACAGTAACGAGTTGCAGCTTCCCAGTGGATGGTTTCCAAGCGGGCAGAGGGCAATGGGGAGTGACAGCTATCACTGTCTTCTACTGGTTTGGCTGCTGGACATGGGGCCAGAGCTGCAGTACACTAGGGCCAAAACACAGCCCAAACCCCCACATCCACAGTGGGTGGTAATCAGCATCTTCCAAGCAAAGTACTAATGAAACCCTGTTGCTTCTTGCCCCAAGACACAGTCTGTTGAGAACAACGTGAAAACATCTTCTGAAGACTGGGAAGAAAAACTTGGGCTGAGGATTGTCCTGTGTGTAAACAGAGGGCTCTCATCTAGCGTACTTGGGCAGTATCTCAACATGTGAGCACTGTGCCTCAGGGCAGAAGTTAGAAGAACTGAGCGTAGAGCTGTTGAAGTAAAAAAAATATACTTCCATATTTTTAGTGATATTAAAGATTTAACACTCCTTTCAATGAAGGGCTCTGTCAAAATATATACGTATTGGGCACAGGATACATGCACTTTTTCAGCTCGTCTTTAGAGAACCACACACTCAACCAGTGTAAATCCATGTGGCTTCAATAAAGCAGTTGAGAACCAGGCTCAGAGAAGGGGCTAAGTGTCGAACTAGGGACAGAACCATTCCTTTAAGCTTTTGGATTTGGGGTTCAGAGCTAACTTTGAATAGAGCAAATCAGTTTTGAGAGGTCAGGCAGGTTTCTCAAAGCAGGAAATATTCTTGACAACAAGTGGTCTTATTTCTGAAAGGTTATCATCCTGAGTGGTCGGGCATAATAAGTCAGCGCCAACGTCTTCAACAGTGATAAGTCATAGTAAGAAATCAGGACTTGTTCCTGCAGACTTTGTAAGTGTATATGTACTCAATTCCACTGTAAGTATCTAGCTTTTTTTGTATCAGAAGAATGAATAAAGTAATGATGACTAATAGTAATGAACAGTTGCTTTTTCAAAGTTGCTTTTAATACATATGCAGCCTGCTCATGGATTTGTCCAAGTGTTTTCTTTTATTTTCTTGTTACTTTTATCTCATTCCTGCTTTTCAGTGGTTTATATTTTTATTTGCAATACAAAATACTTAGAACACTGTTGCAATTTGTTTTTATTGTCCAGTGCCACCACTTATTCCAGGTGTTTGTTTCTCTTTGTGAACTAGGTTCTTACTGAATTTTATTTGTGCTTATATTTTATGTTTCTGCCACATTTCATGGCTGTTGGGCTTCTTGGATGGGATGATGTTTTACCATATGCACCATTATCACTTCCTTCATTATTTTATATACATCCATTAAGTCATCCTAAATGTTTTGAGTCTTCACTGAAAATATGCTTAACACACAACAGGTGCAGAGCCAGATGGGGAGAGAAAGCTTGAAGGAAAAATATTGCTTTATCCACTTCAGTGGAGCGTCTGTCACCATCAAACAGCACAAGCATATACTGATACACAGGGGGGCAGTCGCCTTCAGAGCCCACTCCCTCTGTAAATCCTCTGCAGAAGTGCTTTGCTTTGAATGTCCATATGACAGGAGAGAGTCATATAAAACAAGAAAGGCTTCCAGGTCCAAAAATTCTACATCACTGACTGTCATTCATAGCTCTTCACAGCCCATTATGTTGTACTGATATTTAATATTTTCTTCATGCTTAGGTTCATTATTTTCCTTTCATGGACACAAGGTGTAAACAAAATAAGTAGGGAGTTACTGTAGTGTTCCTGAGCTGAGTTAGGATTTCTCTGGAGTACAGGCTGTTAAATAATGTTGTAATGGCTTTATGATGAGTGCCCTGCTATCTGCCATCATGCTGGGCTGAACTTAGTAAGTAATCAGAAAAGAGCGGAGTCCAATGGTGCACAAATACCAGAAAGGCACCTTTAGGATCACTGTGGGCAGGTGAAATTTGTAGGAGTTTCATGCCTTTTCTTACAAGCATAGGAGCCTGAGCCAGCCCCATAAGTCGCAACTGGGAGAAAAGGTGGAGAAATTGGTGTGCATTGTCCTGCCTTTTCTATCTTGTCCTCTACCTGGAGCAGATGACTATCTTCCCATAAGAGTAAAGAGTTGCATTTCAATTCCTGTAGGACTGGCTCAGAATCAGGAACAGTAATATAATTCTTGTTTTTTCCCCTCCTCCTCTATATTATTATCAGACCATTTCTGTTGTCCCTGTTTCTCATTTTGTGTGCATTTTTAGGAGACCACTATTATATTTTCCTTTTTCTTTAATGTGAGTATGTCTAAAGAGCCCATTGTTGTCAGTTGAAATATTTATGTAGTTTAGCATTCAGTAATTCCATTTGCTCCTTTAATTTGATCCTTTAACTTACTTCTGCTTATTTTTACATACAGTGCCTCCAAATCCTCTGCACCAGATTTGTTTATCTTTTTTAAAAACTTTCAGCTTTCTGCTTGTAAAACTCTTTGCATTTCATTCCTTACCTAACCACAATGGCCTATGTTGCACTTTTCCCTGTTTAGATTGAAGTGGGAAGAATTTCAACTGCACTCTTTCCAACAGTTGCTTAAACATTTCCCACTTTTCCCCTAGCAGCTTTCCCACAGTGAGTAGAACTCCAATCAGAAGTACTTTCCACTCTTTTCGAAGTTAGCTACTTTATTTCCCTTACGCTTTCTGGTAATATTTTTTTCTCACCATTGAAACGTCTCAGCCATCATACATGTTTGGAAAGAATGTTACATTGTGTGTATGTGTGTGAATAAATATGCATCTGAATACACACAGGCAACTATATGTAACCTTTTTTTTTCGTTCTTTCTTTCCTCACTTTGGCTTCCAAACATCTTATATTCCACTGTTGTGTTTTGGGGTAGATTATCTTTTTTTTATAAACCACTGCACTATTTTTTTTGTGTAGCAAGAACTATTAGTGGGATGGAAAGACATCTGATATAAGGCATTTGTCCAGTCCCTGGGGATATCTGACTAATTGGACAACTTGGTGTGAGTTCTGGCACTGGCCACCACCCCAGATGTTTTGGTGGTATGTAGGACAGTGAGAAAGGAGTGATGTTGAGCTAAGAAGGGAGAGACTGTAAACAGAAAACATTGGATTTGTTTTTCCTAAACAGATGAGTGCAACTCTGAAGCTGCCTTTTAAGAGCAGAAGTCAGAGAGTTGCAGAAGGCTGCCTGGTGGATAGACTGTCTCGAAACCTATTCCCTGGGTTACCTGTCACTATCACACTGCCTCTATCCCACAGCTCCATGTCCCACATTTCTGGAAGCAAGATAAACACGCTTGGTGCTTAATATTAACAGGAACTGTAAAAGCTTTAGCTAATCAACCCTTTCAAAATCCATGGGCTTAATTGAGCTCTGCGTGGCTCCAGTTTTATGCTGGTTTAGATCCAACAATTTCACTGGCATAAAAGAGGATGAATCAGGCACTTGAAGTTTTGTTTAATGAACTGGTTCTATAGAAAGGCCAACTGGAGCATGAGGTGGCTCGAGTGAAGATTTTCCGCTCTTATGCTCATTCTTCAAGGCCATGCTTCCACATCAAGGGCACGTAGTGGGGTTGGATGTGCAGTTTGGTCAAAGCCAAAAGCTCTGTGGGCTGTGGGCTAGCTCTTCAGCTGATTTGAACTGGCACAGCTCCCATGAAACCAAGTTTTAATTCATGGAGCAATTCCAGTTTTATACTCGTTGGGGGAAATCTGGCCACTGGTTGTAGTTCCTAAACTCATATAATATTTGTTTATTTTCTCCACCCAACTAGTGTCTCTAACATAGCATTATTTCCACATGACTGGTGTGCTGCACATTTGTCTTTGAAAATCAGCCTCCAACAATACTTCTCTGCAACGAGTTCTTTCTTGCTAATTTTGAAGTGCTGACCTGAGAACTTGCTGGTTGTAAGTGCAGCACCTCCAAACACCCCTTAAAACCTGAGCAAAACTGCAAGTGACTATATCTGCAATAATAACAACAGGAAGGAAACACATTATTAAAAGGGGAATAGAAAGATGCTACGACGGAGTAAATAGCAGAATATGCCCCAGTATATGAACTTGACATAAGGGGCAGAGACAGGATTCACTGGGTGTGGATGGATTCAGCTGCTGGCATAAAACCAAATGATGCATAGTTTATTTGGGAACCCCTTTTTCATTAAAGGAAATAATCAAAATATAGTTTTGAGATAGTGTATGGTTAAACATACGTGTGTCACACTTTGTTTCTCATGTAACCTTTATTGTTATGTGTTAAATGAGTTGTCTTGCAACTGAATATGGACTAGAGGCTTCTGAGCAAGGCACACTTTGAAAGAGCTACTTTGTGAAATGTACAGTAACAACTGCAGCATCCAGGGTTCTCTTGCAATATTATCAGATTATCAGCAGGTATTTAAAAGTCCCAATGATTTGTTTCTTTATTTGAAGTTCTGGGGTTGATATCTCTTTTTTTTTAAAAAAAGGCAATATGGCAGTAACACTTCTTTTATAAAAGAAATAACATCAACAGAAGGCTAAACAGCACGTGCCTGTAGAACATCTGCTCTGAGAAGCCACTTGAAAAATAAACCGCTCAGTAGCATGATAAGAAAACATCTGTGAAGCACTGTGAGGAATATTAGCAATGGGAGGAGGCAAGGAATGACAAGTGTGGTTGGACCTAGATCAGGAACAGACATCTACCAACTGGCAGTGCTTTTGTTCCTTCTTGCATGACTTCATCATGTAACATTAAGATTTTGTTAGAAGCAGGAGGGATACGGTGAGGGCAAAACTGAACCGGGTGGCCATTGTCTTACCAGGTGTGAGGCTGAAGGCTCAGCTCCCCAGCCTCATCCAGTGGTGGTGTTGGGATGGGAGGGAGGCAGCGCAGCACTTGGCGTAACCAGAACCAGGTGACGCGTGTGCATATCGCCCACTCCTTGTTTGCCTTTGTTGTGCTGTACATGCTGGATAAATCACATACCATTTTATTAGAAAAACACTGTTCTTATTAAAATTGTATATAAACAAGCCATCTGCCTTCACAAATCTATTTGAAGATCTTTTTCTTAACACTGGCAATTAGATTTCGAGGCAGTTATGGAACATTTCTTTGATGAATACTGGGAGGATGACACATATCAGTGTCTTAACCATTAAGCAGACATTTGGCTTTAATTGATGTGCAGATTATGCCCCCTTTTAAAAGTGAGATAGTTAGTGTTTGTTCAATTACATCAACGCAGCTCCTCTGCAACTTTTAACAAAGAACACGAACTACTGAGACGTTTCCCATAACATACCATGGCCTCAAAATCCCATTGGTTCACTATAGAATAAACAGTCAGGAATTCCTGGAAATTAAAAAACAAAAACCACATGGACGGTAGGAGAAAATTAAATTAGTGACCCTAGGTAAAAGCAAGTAAGATTTTCAAGCATCCACTCTGTTTCCAATCTTATTTATTCCTTTTCTGGTATTAATCAACCTCTTAGATTTCCCTTTGGATCTGGCTTTTTCCATTACAAATCTAAGGATACTGTAGAATGACAACTTCAATATACTACAGGCTGTATATTGTTCTTCTGAATAACACATGCAGAAATAGATACATGTGTAAAGAGTACAGGTAAGGAGCTGAGTATAGATAGATGGGAGTGTATGTCTGTATTTAGAGAGGAGGTCAGATGCTGTACCTGAAGTGTAGGTCAGGTACTGGCAAACTGGTAGATCAGTTCATCATGAAATCCTCAGCCTACAGGAAGAAAAAAAACCCCAGGCAATCTGCGATTGCTGGTTACAGATCCTATTTCATGTAATAAATCATGAAAAAGAAGAAAGGAGAAACTACGACTAAGAGCCAGGGTGTTTTGTTTGCCCTGAACAAATAAAATTTGCTCACTTTCAAAAAAAATGGAGGAAATAATTCCACTTTATTTAAGGTGCTCTAACACTATCTGGTCAGGAATGCCCCCAGGAACACATTAAACTTGTCTTAATGAATATAGTTTGAACATCTGCTTATTTCAGTGGTCTTAACCATAGACCAGCCTAACAGGGCACAATTCTATGAATCACAACCTGAGTGCTGCGTTGTAATCTGGCTGCAGCATTTGAAAAAAAAAAAAAGGCAGGTAGTTATAATTTATTAAACATCAGTCCTGTTTCAGTTATCTCCTGCTGGGAGAGCAAATCATAAGCCAATAAAACAAGATTCTCTGTGAAAGAAAACCCTAGTCTTTCTGTGGAAAGCTAGTTATATTGATCCTTTGTTCTTTTCATAGGTTCAAGTTCAGAATTTTTTTCCCAAATTTCCTCTCTCTGACATACACAACACACCAAGTACATGCTTTAAGATGCAGTTTGCCACCTGATCTCTCCAGGCAGACCTCCTGTTTCTGGGAGCTCCTGATTTGTTTGGCCATATAATGGGATGGAGACTGCCATCAAGGAGGAGAACGAGCCTTCACCTAAATTGAAGATGTAAACTCCCATCATCTTCTAGGTAAAGAGATTTTCCATCTTCAGATGCTTTCTTTTGCTGCCTCCAGATGCTTCCATCTCTCTGATCTGCTGGTGATTGGGGAAGATGGTGTTTTGGAGGCGATGTTTTGGTGTTTTGGATGGTGTTTTGGAGCATTTAACTGTTCTGAAGGTACAACGTGGCTGGAGTAACATGTGCCTCTACAGTCTTTAAGTGATGCCAGTTTAACTTAAGTTTCAAATTGACAAAATTGATCCCTTACAAAGCTCTGTTTAAACTCTTACTTTGTTTCATACCTTTTTGTCAATTGAGTCTCCTGTGCAAGTTAAATAAGATTTAGGGGTGTCCAAACAATAGTCTGTACCAGTTTAAATAAGTTTTTAAAATATATATATAGTTCAGCTCAGTAAGGTTTTGTTTAGAGTTAGGAACACAAATAGTAAAGTATAATAGGGATTGCATGACCTTCTCCCTACTTTCAACATTTCTGTGCTTCTTTCCATTGATTCATCTAAAATGTTGAGTGTGCAGGAGTGTGTACAGCTCCTAACACATTAAGGAACAGATGTTTATTCAGCTTCTTGGTATGACCAGAATGTATATATGTTTTAGGTAATAAAGGGGTGAAAAGAAAATTTGACCTTAACTGTTAGAAGTGAGTTACTTGAGAACTATCCCAAAGTTTACAAAACTTTTTGAAATCTAAAAAACACCACTTGGTCAAGTTTGATTTTCTCCAGACTTGTTGTCTTGTCCTGCATTTATGACAAAATTTCTCTTCAGCACCTGCAACGTTGCCTATTCTTCACAGGGATACAGATGGAAGAAAAAAGGCCCTAGTGCTAATAAACATGCAAGCCATTTATTTCAATAGTTAGTAATCGCTGTATAACGATTTACAAAAATTGCACATCCTCTGTTTAACTAAGGTTTTGTCTGTGATCATCATAATCAGTTTTGCCTGTTTGAAGAAACGCATGCTTGCACAGCTTGAAACATTTAAAACCTTTCAAGTCAGGCTTTGGCACCTCTGATGGTATGTACTGTGCTTATGACAGTTAATCATGTGAACTGAACTTTTTTTCTCTTCTCTTTAAACTTGGTAGTTTTAAGATTATCTTTCCTTTTTTTTTTTTTCCTCATATTATTTCTTCAAAGTTAAGTTTCCAGTGCATGAAACTACTTGACCTGGAAAATAAACAAAGCACTGCATACAGCACTGTGGGATAGTGAAAGACATCTGACCTAACTAACAAAAGAGACACATCAAACAATGAGGGCCTGATTTTCCATGGTGTTTTTAGCGACAGTTTTAGAATACCTAAACACATAGATGTGTCTGCAATTACCTTCAGTGTCCAGTACCCTCCATAAAGGAGTTTTAAAAATCTGGTCCTTGAATCTTGAGTGACCTACCTTTAATTTCCTCAAAGTAATAAAGGTTGACATATATTACAGATTTCAGTGGAAACAGCTGATATTTACTCCATCTGAGAAAATTAGGCCCTGCACACCAGAATCAGCTGGTGAACCATGACTGGGCTCTTCTCACAACAGTGAAGATATCTAACTTTATACCTGTGGACTCTTCCAGTGCTGCACTACCTTCTCTGCAATTTTTACTTTCCTAATATTCAGGGACAATTTTTTTTCCTATGACCTGTGACTGTTGCCTCTTTTCCCTTGACTGTGTGGCTTGAGAATAGCCTGGCTCTGTCTCTTCTATGATGAGCCTTTCTTTAGACTCTTTTTTTCTCCAGACCCTTCTGGTTTCTTCTTTTACTTCTGTGTTCCAGGCGATGGTGTCACTCCCTAGTTTTCACTCCAGTTTGTCAATGTCTTTCTTGAATGGAGTAAGGGACAAAAATAATACTCCAAATGCACCCTCAAGAAAGCCAGATAGAGGTGCATAATTACCAAAACTATATTTATTTTGTGTTATGATACAAAATCATTCCATGTTTCCTAGAATGGTATGTTCAGATGATGTTCACAAGCCACTGTAGACATCGCCGCTGGATGCAGGGGAGCATAGCAGAGAGGCGTTTTAGCATGACTGATAAACCCTGTGGCTGTTTTTGAGCAAGTTGGGTATGATCCATGGAAACAGGTATCCGAAGTAACAGAACTACCTTGTAGCCAATGTTACATTTGTGAGCAGTATTGCTATTATCACTCCTTTGGAGATCCTGTGTCAGACCCTCTGTTGTCATTATGTGTTCAAGTTTCAGTCAAGATTGTCTGGACCAGATGTGAACTGGGAAGTGACCTCAAAGAGGAAGTTTGCATGAGCTCTGAATTATTTGATGCAGGTCAGTTCTGCTCAATTACATAAAATAGCCATTTCAGCGATGGAGTAGCCATTAGTCATATTAAGATATTAGAAAAATAATAGATGATGATGCTTTTGCATTAAAGAAGACTGAAGAGCAAAACAGAAGCTAAAGAACAATTGTTAACTTTGTAAGTACTTGAGTAAAATTTGCATATGATTTCTCATGGCATTTGCAGGGCATAGGTGTATGGAATAATTCCAGTTCTGTGGAACAGGTAAGTTATGCAAGAGATGGTGAGCCACGTTTCCAGGTGATCAGAACAATGTTTTTTGGAGCCAAAATTGAGTGTTTGCAAAAGTCCTTACTAGGAGTTGTCCAGCAGAATCATCATATAGCAGACTTGCCATTAGGGGAAGTTTTCTTTGTATTCTCTTTTGAAAAATGAAGGGGAGCAGGAAGATCATGACAACTGCTTTGCAATGGGATGCCATCCTGGACAAAAATTTGGAAGAGAAACATGAGTGTGCTTTCGGAAGGGTGCTTACATTAACAGTGTCCTGTTTCCCAGTCTGTACACTGACATAGTGACTAAGTACTGTGGCATATCAAGGACATTTGTGATTTTCTAAGGGTAAATTAACATGATTTATGAGAATTTATAAGGAACTGGATAAATAAAGATATTTTTCATCTTGTCTCGTACCAACCTTATAATTTTTCCTCATTTAGCTTTCCATTTTGTTAAGTATCTCACACAATGTTTCCAATATAAATCTTTTTAGAAGATTTATTGTTTCTTAAGAGGAGCTGGAGAACAGCAGTGTGTCCTTTATCATACCTTTACAGTGTTGCCTGAAACCCAACTTCATTTATTGCATTATTCCACATTATCACATATACTTGGACACAAATAGACTACTTTCATTCAAGAAAGATTAATGATAGACCTAACTTGCTGATTTAACAATCTCTCAGTCCTAAAAGGGTGTATTTCAGGGACAAAATTTCCCTCTTTAATTTTGTTTATAGTTTTAAGTTGTTGACACATACTAAGTAACTTCTAGAAAGTTTGCCTGAAAGTTTACGTAAGAGGTTGAACTCATATGTAGTCAGCATTTCTTCATCACACAGACATGCATTATTCATAATGTAAGTTGCATTTGACTCACATTTAACAACCTAATTATTTTCTTGCAAGGATGTGTGTTAAACCAGACCCAGGGTCTGAAGATGTTTGCTGCCTATGTACATCCAAACAAGGCCTCCTTTTATTTTTCTATGTCCACATTTTGAAGGGAAGTCTTTCACTTACAGTGCTTTATAAACCTGTGAACTCAAGAAAGTTCTTAGCATTTTTTTAATACATGTCTGTTCAGTAAATAATGGCCTACCCCAGTTCTACGTAGCAGTGGCTTTGAGAGCTGAGCTGGCTTCTCCTGAAAAAATGGATAGTCTTCACTGATGAAAGAAGTCCCACTTATTCCAGGAGGCTAACGTGTACCCTGAGGTGAAGCACCCACTTCTGCAGCATTTGTTTCTCCCAGTCTCCTTAAGGAGTCACAGTTGGAGTCTTGGTCAGTATCTATGATCACAGATAGCCAGTGATTCCAATAATCTCAACCTTACCGCAGCCTGGGAGATACTGTCCTAGTGCAAAGGTCCACAAACCACCTCTTTCTCTTAAACAGCTTTTTACTAGTAGCTAGAGATGAGTAATTGGTCAGGCTGTTTAGTTTTCAGTCTTCTCCAAGGAATCTTCTTGTTGTTGGGATTTTTCCTAGTGAGTGATGCACAATCCCTCTGTGTGCAAAAATCCTCCGTGTCTAGCACTGTTTTATACCTGAAAAATATTTCAGCTAGGAAATATCCTTAAACCTTCTACTTTTGGCTAAATGTAATTTTAATCCTCAGTTTGGATACGCAGCAATGATATTTGGCCATTGTCAGGATTTTCTTGGCCAATGCAGCTTCAGAAATAAAGCAAACTTTAAGGCACATCTGAAAGGGAAAAGTCTCAGCCCAAGCAAGGTAATTGATATTTTTTGTAAATGTTATTGGTAAACACAATTAAATAGTATTTGTATATGAACTGGATTCCTCCTTTTCAAAGTCTGGCACATCTCACTTCCACAGTTCACATACAGTTTAGATTTAGTGATAACTGGTAATATATGCAGCAACTGGTTACTTTGTAAGTAGTATTAAATGGATATAAATCTGAGTGATCACCCTGCAAGCTGATCTGAGACTCTGGGTCATTGAGGATGAAGGATTCTGTTGTTACCTGTGAGTATGTAAATGACACCATCTTAAAGCTACCCAAAATACCAAAGTATTACCAAAATACTCTTCACCTCATGACTCCTCCGTCCTTAGCAATCACCTTGGCTTGTTGGCAGAGTCCTGGGTCACGTTTGCAATTGGCACTTGCCCATCACAGTTAACCCATGGGCTCCTCTGTTGTGTGGAAACACTGCAGTTGTATCACCTGCAGGTGTGATGGCTTTGCCATGGTTTTGGGAGATCAGCTTTTCCATTGCCTGCTTTTCCTGACAAAAATTTCTCTTTCAAGCTTCACAGTGCCCATCCTGAATCTTGTCTCTTTTCCTTGTTCTGTGCTTTAATTCTCGGAAGGCTGTCCTGGGAGGAAGGCTTTTGGATAGCTGAGGCTTGACTCAGTCCCCATTGGTTACTCAGATTACTAACCAGCAGTAGAGGCACTTCGGTGCATCTTCTCTCATACACCAACAAAAAAGACCTCATATTGTTCCACGACTTTCAGACAAGAGGATAAGGTAATACTGTTAAAACTATTGTAGATAATGATTATGTCTTAATTTTTTTTTCTGTTAATTCTTAGAAATTGGAGGGAGGTCCTGAAGTACACAGCACTGTTTCCTGTGGTTTCTGCAAATTCCTTTTGTCCCCTTTATTTACTAACCTGTACATTATATGTGATGTGTTGGCCTGAGTCAATAGTCTGGATCCTCATTCAGGAATGTTTGCAATTGGTCTTTTACTTTTCAGGCTGTGTCTTCCCTAGTGTTTTGATAAAGACTTCATATTTCTTGTGAGCATTAATATATGTCAGGGTACATACAGGAGAAAAATCTAGTATTATATAAGCGACTAGGCTGAAATTACAGAGCACCACCCTGCAATTTCACAGAGGACATTTGAAGAAGAGAGGTTTGACTAAGAGACTTCTATGAGGAAAAAAACCCCTATTTACTCCAGAATTGTTGTTGTACATGTGGAAGTGAAAAATGTCCCTTCACCATTGATTCAACTTTTCATTTCTTGCTTTACAGTTAGGTTATAACTTCACTGGACATTGGTTATTGCCTTATTTCATGCTGTACAAGGCTGCTGCTGTATAAAAAACAGAAATAAGGAGAAGACAACACTTATTTTGGGACATGTATTAATAACTTGGACAAGGAGATTAGAGCTTCTGTCTGTTTGCTACTTGTAATAGCATTTGATTGTCTTGTCTTTTCCTTTTTGAATGGTAGCATTTTATCCTTTTCTTTTGTTTTTTTCAACAGTGATATTTCCTACTTTTTTCTACCTGAGCTTTGACCAAAGACTGATTTTCTGCTTATTTTCATATGTAGAAATCACCATGTAGAGTTTTGGAACTCTGCATGAATTCTCTCAGGAATCCTGAGATCCTTAAAGAAAAGGCAGTTCTGAAGTGAGGTATTATCTCATGATTTTTTTCCCCTCCTCACAGCATCATCTAACATCAGAAATATATGATTTGTTCCTATTTCCAAAATGCTGTAGTGGAAAGACTAATAGCAGAGAAATTAAAAAAGAAAGAAGTTGAAAGTGAACTGCATTCCCTACCAACTCTGACAGCAACTTTTGAATTTTCTCATCTCTTTGAAAAGGTATCAAAATGTGAAGATGAAAATTAAAAGCAGTTTTGGCTGAGTGACGTCCATGTATACTAGAAGTTCTGCAATTTTCTTGGAAAATTAAGAAGATTTAAAACTAAGATTCAACCACCTAACTTTTGACCCATGACTAATGCCTAGAGAGAAGCCTAGTCACTCTGAGCTTCATTTCCAAGCAGTCAGAAGAGATGTAGCATGGATTTGGCTGAAGGGAGGAGAGTGTAGTTTCCTTTCAGATATGCTTCAGTGTTTCGTAAAGGGCCAGCTGGGATATTTGGAACTGAACCCGTCAGCGCTACCGTAATAGGAGTTTAGCCAGAGTGAAGACTGCATCTTCAGGCCCTTTTAGGTTATAATCTCCTGCTTCATAACACTGGTTCTTCAGAAAAATAGCCTGGAATGTTGTCTAAAACACAGAACTGAATCCCAGCAGTGGTCTCCATCCATTTATATTCGTGCATCTCTTGTCAAAATACCTCTAACCTCATCTCCATTGCTCATAGGCTCTGGATTGTGTTTATGAAAATATGTCTAGAATATAACTCCTTCTAAAAGTATTTTGTGCAAAAGCTACTTGGAGGTCTCTCTTCCAAGGATCAAGTTCAGAAGATTTCCAAACTGTGACCACAGATTGTGTCAGTTTTCTGCAAGAAATACAGTACTTCATTATTGCCACAGGGGGTACTGTTGGCTTAATTTTGTACTTGAGTCACTGCTGCTGAAATTATTAAGTTAATGATTTATGCTCCTATGATACAACAATCTCTAGTGTTTAAATTGGTTACTATGTTTTGTTTACTGTTTATAACTACCAGAGTTGTTTAAAATGCCACTAAAACTGCTTGCCAGCTTGTATGGTTTATTTTTCCCTGCAGATTTTTACAAACCACTTATTGATATAGTGGGGGGGAAAAAAAAACCATAGTGATTTATGCTTGAAAAAAAAATCCCAAGAGCTATGAATTAACCACTGTTCTGCTATATAGAAAAAAATAACACTCTAGTGACACTGAACAATGGATGTCAAAACCTACTTATCCTAGTGCTTGCTTCTGGTTTTATCATAGTGGAAAATTTGAGTGCTTTTTTCTTTCTTTTTCTTTGAGTACTATGACTGCATCAGTTTTGGACTATGAGCTCACTAGTTTTTCCCCAAGGTTCCTCCTCATCATGCCATGTTAAGTACTTAGTTCACTTAACAGAGTAATGTTTGCAAAGGTGGAAAAAATGTCCCAGAATTTGCTGCTTGACAGAAGGTTAGCTCATTTAGCTCCTGGTGCACACAGAAAATTTGAGAGGCTGTTTTACGGCTTCAAGGAAATCATCTGATAACAAAGTCAGGTAGATTCTGTGCCTCTGTTGCTTTAAAGAAAACAAACACGTTCTGTTTCTCAATGGAAAAAGCACAGAGCAGTGGGGTCACAGCTGAACTGTGTAGGGCAGGATGAGGAGGTTCCACCAGTGCGTTACAGCAGTTGCATGACAGTGGACACTTCTCTTTTCTGGCTGTCTGAAATTGTGGTCACAGTATAGCATAAAAAACTTCTTCTGACATCTCATCTTAGACCTCCTTTTTGACAGCTCTAGTGCCTATTTCGCATTTGTTTTCTTTTTATGTGCCTCCTGAGCCAATCCTTCCACTGGCTTAGCTGGTTACTTCCTGGTGAGTTTGTGATCAAAACTAGGGGTACAAGTTAAATGGGTTTGTGGCAATATGGAAAACACACAGGACAACCCCTACAGGTAGCTGGGATCACAAATTCCATCAACCTGCTCCATCTCCACAGATACATGGACTATGGATGAGCATCTGAAGTGCTTTTTGTTCAGCGCAGAGGTCATGCTGTGTTGCGGTGACCCGGGCTGTCACCCAGGGTGTGGCAGAAGAACAACCTGCCATCAGAGAGACGGCAGCAGCCCAGTCCGCTCTCAGCAAGGGTACTGTTCCACAAACCTTTAAGTTTTGGGTTAATGATAAGATTCAGTGGGCAGACCCTGCCTTGGACAGTGACACTGAGGGCGGTGCTGAAGGGCCAGCCACTCCCCCGGGTCGCCAATCAACCTGAGTTCCTCCCCTGACTCCAGGAGTTTCCTCCCCTTCTTCTGGAGATTTCTGTGTTCTTGGTTCCCCTATTGGTTCAATTGTATTAGCCCCTCCTTATGTCTCTTGTCATTGGTCCCTTGTTTCCCTGTGTCACTCTCCCATTGGTGCATTCTCTTTTCTCCTCCCCTTTTCCTCCCCATATAAAACCTTGTGTCACCCTCCCCCCCCGTTTCGTGATCGTTTTTCGTGCTCCCTTCCTGGCCTTTAGACCGCTGTCCCCCGAGGCGGGGAATAAAGCTTGGGAATTGCTACAAAAGGAGTCCTTCCCTTCTTCTTCGTCTCTGCTGCGTTCACTACAATTACTGTCGACTGCTGCCAGCTCCCCAGGGAGCCAGAGAAGCATTCACCACCAGCACTTGTTTCAGCCTGCCAGGCTGCGTACCCCTTTAGCGGCGACCAGGCACTGAATAAGTCACCTGCTTGGCCGAACCGGGCGGTCAAGTGGTCAGCGCGGCAATGCTGCTGTTCCATCCCTCAGCCTTCAGTGGTTCAGCCACTGGCCTGATGCCCAGCAACTTCAGGCTGTCCAGACAGACAAAAATGGATGGAGTTGATTAGGTGATGCTATTGGAGGCATCCCAGCAGAACCACCCAACCCCTCTTTACGCCCCAACACATGGACTGGAATTTTCCCATTGTTGGGATCTCTTGAGTTTAATATTTACCCTTAGACCAGTCTAAAATTCTCAAACACAAGAAGGAGTGATAAGCCTAAGAGTTTTAAGTGGAAGAGAGGTGTTGACAATGTACAAAATCAGCAACAAGTACTTTGGGACAAAAAAGTGCATGATGCCCCTTCTATACTACAATGTAACATAAACCTGAGCACTTTTAGCTAATAAAGGTAAAACAGGGCTCAAATATTTCTGTCCCAGTTTCCCAAGAGAAAAATGGAACAGATCCTGTGCACAAGAGAATTGGTGCATTTGAGGTCCATCTGACTCACTCCATGAAGCAATACATCCACGTGGTGATCTGCCCATACACTTGCCTGGGGCTGCTGTACAGCTGGCAGCCAGAGAGCTACCTTTTCTCTGGGCTTACTTATCCAGACAAATGGGAAAAATTATCTTTTACTACCCAGAGAACATTTCCAGGCAGAAGGAGAAGGATGTATTCTGGGAAACCCAAAACATTTAGTACCCCCAGCTAGTGGCGCAACTTGTTAAGTGTGGCCTTTCACAAATTCATGGGATAGTTTAATTAACTGACAGCATGGAAGTAAGTGTGAAGTCCTGCAATCCACAACAGAAAAGCCTTGAGCTCTACTATAAATGAATGTAGGCTTAAGTTAAGTTTTAGGTATGTTTTCATATGCCTAGCATGATCTTTCTGTGGATTCAACCCATCCTTCTCAACAAACGCTGCAGAGAGAACAAAGATATTTCATGTGGAATGGGAGAATTTCTCTGATATAAAGAAAACTATAAATACGTGAGTGAGAAGAGCATCAATTCACAGAGGAGATGTGGGGGGGGGGGGACAGGAAAGGTCTGCTGTCCAGAACACAGCTTTGGGGAACTGCACCCAATGCTGTAAGCTCTTCCTGCTGTGGACTGGGAGAAAATACAGACGTAATTCCTCTGGAGATCCCTTTGAAATGGCAGTATGAATTTTACCTATGGTGTGCTTCAGCAGCGAGTTGTGGGTGTCCAGGGTGCCTGGACTGTGGGATAGACTGCCTATTAATCCTACACACATAAACCATGGTGGGAACAGAAGTCCATGGGTGCTGCTGTCCAGACTCTTAGGGAATACATCAGCACAGGGAAGCTGGCAAAGAAAACGCATGTAATCCTCTTGCTTCAGTTGATATCTTTTTAACTAAAATGAACATCTAGTCGGAGATGAGCTACACTTTTAACTTACTTTCAAAGACATTCCCTGTGAATTTTTCCAGAGCTGGAATGCTGTATATGTGATATTTCCTTTAATAAAACATTCAGGAGTTGTTTTTCAAGAAGGTGCATAAATATGGGAATTCACCATGCAAGGGAGGTCATGTGTAGAAGATTTGAGAACCTATTGCAGAATTACCCTGTGACTTTATTTTACAGGACTTTAAGGTTTTTTTTTTCCGTCACAGTTTATAAGATAACACCAATCTGTGTGTTTATGTGTGGCCTGTGAGAGGTGTGTGAAAGGCCTGCTTAGCCCTTTGCAAGGAAAAGGCTTGTCTCCTCTGATTTAGATGGTTCAAAAGGTTCTGTAGGTGAAAGTTAACTCATTTAGGAAAGTATCCATGGCAAGAAAAACATGAAAAAATATTCCTGTATGGCATCAGGAAAACCCCAGGAAGTACCTTCCTGGGGTACTACAACTGAGGGAAAATAAAGGAAGGTGATAAACCCAAACTATGAGCTATCTGGAAACACCTCCCCCACACAGAATACACAACACACACCTCTGGAAGGTTTTTAAAGGACTAAAGGAAAGATCACAAACAGACCTAGTAAGAAAGGAGACTCCTTTTTATTCTCTTTCCTTCAGGATCTAGGGTGAAATATTGATATAAAAATGTACATGATTATTCCTCTCTCTGTAATGTAAAAGCTTGAGGTGGAAACCTTGTTTTTCGGGAGTAAAAGAGAATAGTAAGCAGAATAGAGTTCCATCTCTATTACTCTACCAGGAAGATGGTACTTCTGAAAGTACTGAGAGCATCAAACAGCAGAGGCAAGAGAAAGCTGCAAGCTCCTCAGGTGAAACTGTGCTCCTAAACAAATGGGAAAAGTCAGTTTTCAGAAATTAATTGCACTTTTTCAATGTTTCATGAGTTTTAATGCATCACTGCTGATCAGCCAGAAGAGAACTGTATAAAAGCGCCTCCAGTGAGGTATGAGGTGTTTGGCTGTTTTTACCAAGCAATAAAATTGTGTAGTAAGATGGCAATATAAAATTGTACATTTTTTTTTATAATTTGAAACTCCTTTTTTCAAAATTCTGGGTGTAAAATCTGCCTTATTAGGTGAATGAATGTATAATTATGCTTTTTACTGTTAGAGCAGGGCCCAGCATT
The DNA here is from genome assembly GCA_013397935.1 of Dasyornis broadbenti. Classification (NCBI taxonomy): domain Eukaryota; kingdom Metazoa; phylum Chordata; class Aves; order Passeriformes; family Dasyornithidae; genus Dasyornis; species Dasyornis broadbenti. The sequence goes on along the minus strand of VZRN01003889.1, from coordinate 2,053,562 downwards.
TTTTACAGTTTTTGCTATATCATGAAATATAAATATTAGATTTGAAAATATGATTTTAACATCTTTTATTCTAATAAAGTCATAACATTCTGGTATGACATTTTCAAAACTCTTCCTGTTACCTCTGGAAATAGTTTTTACACTGATCTCTTCTCTGTGACGACCAGTGACAGAAGCCGAGAGAATGACCTAAAGTTTTGCCGGAGGAGGTTTAGGTTGGCTATCAGGAAAAGGTTCTTCCCCCAGAGGGTGGTTGAGCACTGGAACAGCTCCCCAGGGAAGTGATCACAGCACCACCCTGACAGAGTTCAAGAAGCATTTGATCAATGCTCTCAGGCACACCGTGTGATTGTTGAGGTTGTCCTGCCCAGGGCCAGGAGTTGTACTTTGATGATCCTTGAGGGTCCCTTCCAATCAATTCTTTGATTCTGTGCTTCTCTACAGCCCATGTTAATGAAATTTACATAAAAAATAGATGTCCTAGAGTACTACATTGACTTGTAAGCATCTTCCTTTCTATTGGGAGGAAAAATCCAAGTTAGAATGTCATTTGTTCAGCACTTTGTATTTTCACTGTGGGAATTTAATTTCTGTTTAGAATTAAATTGTTTTAAACAACATCTGTTCAGCCCTTGTGGTTTTATTCTGGAGCTGTGATCACTATTTGAGCTGAGAATCAGACCCATAACTTTTTGAGGAGAGCAAAGGAAATACTTTCTTAGTTTTCTTTTCACTTACTCGCTGCATTAAAATGCCTTTATCACTTACCAAATGAGAGGTTCCTCCCTCCACTATGTCTCCACTCCCTTTCTGCCCTCCCAGTCCATATGGCTTGGTTCCTTTTATTTTTGGCCTTCCCACCCTCAGTCACTGTGTTATCAGTAAAACCAGTTTTGAAGTAAAACCCTGACACTCCACAAGATCATTCAGATGTATGGCACACTGACTTTTTGAGCATATGATTTGCTGCCTCTCCATATATTGAACTCTTCACTCTTACTCATGCCTTCTGTTTCCTGCCCAGAAACCAGTTTTAAAGCTTAAAGTACTTGTACAGTCCTCTCTCTCTCTGTTTTTTAAAGGTTTTCTGAGGACTACATTACACCAGCCCTCATACAGGGTTGTGCAAGAGGGAGTGGACCGCAGAAGGTCATCCTCCTTCCTTACTTGGCTTTTCTGCTGTGCCATAGGGAAACCTCTGTGCTGGGGGCAGCAAATGTTCTTTTACTGGGGTTTTAATTAGAAGAAAAATGTGTTTGTTTCAGAGGACTTCAAGCTGTGCCCCAATATTCGTGCAGTGAAACAAATCATCTCCCATCAGAGAGCAGAATGGATTGAGGAGGTGGCTGAGTCTTTGCCCTCTTCTCCTTGCATCATTTCCTAGTGACTGGGTGGGAAGTGAACTGAGAAAAGCAGGAGATGGAAGGCAGAAATCCCTTCAGTCACTTCTCAGACGAGGATGACAAAAACTTAATGCTGAAGCACAGCAAGTGGAATTCATCTTAACCTCGCTAATGAGAAATGAAAAGTAAACCATGTTTCAAGAACAGCATGACAACTATTAGTAAACAGTTAAAACTTGTGTAGAGGAAACCAAGTTGCATCAAGTTACCAAATGTTTTCTATAATACTATATTCCTCTCCTGTGGACAATTAGGAAGACTGTTCTGCATTGGAGTACTAGTGTTGACAGCACAGAGCAATGGACATTACAATGAAAAAGTTGCTGTTTTCTTCCTCCTGAGATCCAATAAAGATTTTATACATTGGGGTTTGCCTTATTTCACTTCCATTGTGATGTTAAGTACAGAATGTTGGTATTTATTTATGATGAATGTTGGTATTTATTTATGATACACTGCCTGTTTGCATGAATACATAACTATAAACAGGTACTTTCATTTTCTATAGAAGCTGTGTCAATCTTTTCCAGTGACCACTTACGCTGATTTTAAACAATGTACCAAGCAACTTTTAGAAGGGGGCTTGAGCTATAGTTACACGACTTTACACCAATTTTTAAGGCTGTGTTTGATAATGTATCATACACAAGCAAATCAATCCTCATTTGCCAAAGGAATGTAATGATAAAATAATATTAATAATAGTAAAATCACTAAGTCAAGCTTTTCTGACTTGTCCCCCGCTAAAATCTCTATTCATGAAAATCATTCTAACTACAGACCATCTGCAGACCTCTCTTGGTCTTCCATATTCTGCACATCTTCAGAGCTGACTGCTGTCCTTGTTGGCCGTCATGTGTGTGACCTCACTTTCAGGCCTGGGTACCAGGGCTCCCACAAGTAACCTAGATGCTAGTTCCTGAGCTCAGTATCTGTCATTCTCATCGTGGTCAGGAAAATGCAGTTTTTAGTAGTGCAGTTCTTTGTCCTCAGTCTGTCCTCCCTGGCTTCCCCAAAGGGTGCTCCACTCCAGGTCAGCCGGAGGAGGGGAAGCAGAAATGCGGTTGTTTTCCCACCCTACTTAGAGGACCCAGGTTGATCACATACTTTGGATGTTGCACCTTGAAGTAGTTGTCCAAATGGAACATACAGATTTCTGGAGAGGCAGCTGTAATTAGTTTAGGGTTACAGCAAATCCATGGCTCCTTCCCGAGGGCGAGAGTAGGCCAGGGAGCTGTAACAAGCTCCAGAAGGTGAGCTGGTCCTCCGTGGGAAGGGCCCATGGCAGGGCAGTAAAACAGAATATGTGGCATGAACACAAAACAAGAGATCCAAATTAGGCTTGTCAATTGTCCTACACAGCCAAGGTAGTAAGAGATTAAAATAATAGCTAACAAATCCATTTGTGTGTCTTCACCAAAAAAATTCCCTTTCCTCAGCTGAAAAGAGTCCTCAGAAATATGCAAGCAAAGACTTCCCCCAGTTATATAAGAGTGGGAACAAGTAAGAAGGGGATGGAAAGTGAACCTTTGTGGAGAATGGGGAGAATGTGGAGTCCTGTTATAGGTCACCCTCTAGGAATTTTGCCACAGAACTATCAAGCAAAAAAACTCTCAAGTTTTCCAGAGTTCTCTGCTGATAGTCCTCAAGTAGAGTATACTTTTCATGATTTTT